>JANHFK010005455.1:336381-350806 GCA_036250565.1 Sibynophis collaris | reverse complement strand
AGCAGCGCGACAAACTTGCCAAAGACTCATTTCTGCCAGGTGGGGTGGGGTGGGGTGGAGCGGGCGAGAACTGGGACACGCGTCTTATCTTTCCAGCTCCGGCGCATTCCTCAATGATGTGTCCAGGGAACTCGTGAGGCTTTTTTATCAATGTGTGCTTCCCTGGACACAACGGTGAGCAACATGCCGGGGCTGTAGCGCCACGGGCCATAGCGTGAGGATGAGTACAATAAAAAAAATTAAAACTTCAAAATTTCTCCACGGCCCACCAAAATTTTCTTGCAGCCCACTGACCGCTGGACTAGAAGTCCTCCAAAGTCCCTTCCAACTGTTATTCTATTTCTATATATATACATACATACATACATACACATACATATATATACAATGTCACACTCATATTATCTGTCCTTAAGATGTTACAGGGAGTATGCCACGTACTCAAGTGGAAAATTTCTCAGTTACCAATGTTATAAAATATGATCCCATGTGGGAAAATTACTGAATATGAAGAATGAAACACAGTAGTAAAATTCCTGAACCCTGACATTCAGAATTTCAGATCAGCATTCTTTCTAACTACTATATGCTAGGGATTGAATCCAATGTGTTAAGGAATATTTGGAAAACCTCTAAAGGAGACCAATTTATTATCTTTCCTATTTTTCTTCTGTATCTTACTCTATTTCTTTGTGTGCAGATTTTAGCTTTGTAAAAAAATTCTATTATAGTATATGCAAAAATTCTAATATAGTATATGAAAAAGACAGTGTTCCAGAGAACTGAATATTCTGAAGAAAATCAGGTGATGAGACATAAAAGAAACACTTTTGATTGATCCTTTAAAACCACATTCTCATTAGTATCATCTGCATGAGCCAATAACAATTTTGCTAGATTCCAATGATTGACCTGGTTGGTTTAACAGGATGTGCTGGTTCAGAAGCCACAAACACATGCAACTGGCCAAAATACAAGACAGCTCAGAAAGAAGAAGGGGAGGGCCAATTAACATCCTCAAAAAATACCTGTCTTTCTACCTGCTGTTCTAATATTTGCTTTGTCTTGTTGGTTTGATGTGTTGGTAATTATTATTACTGTAATCTGTCCATTTTTGATTTCAATTTAGGCATTAAAATTTGCATTCACAGTTTGCCTTGGTTAGCTGCTGAACTTGGTTTATTTATATTATTATTACACTGTTTCTTAATCTAAATTTTAAAAAATGCTTAAAATTGCTATTTTTTTGTTGATCGGTTGAAAGCTTTGGTGTTAATATATACATATGTAATAATTGTGTACGGTGAGAAGTATGATAGACCTTTTCCCCATTAATACATTTCGTTAATTGCTGATGAGCATAAAAACTGTTCTGTAAACTCCTGCTTGTCATAATACAAAATTGAATTTCCCAAATGTTGCTCTCATCACCTTTTACCTTTTCAACCTGAATTTAAAGCGCAGTTAAAATTAATCTCCCTTTAGCTTTTGCATTCATTCTTGCTACCTTTCCTTTTGCATAGGGCAGCAGGAGGAGCATTCTTCCAATGAGCAGACAGAGATGCAGTCTTAACATATACATATATAAGTCATGCAGTCATGCCATAGTTTAATTTTTCTCTAGTTACAATCTATGTCTGCAGCCTTTCCATTTTTTCAACAAGCACACAAAATTTACAACTTTTGTGTGCTAACATTTATGGCATTCCTTTGAATTCTACTTTTCCACTTGATCGCTATAATTCACATAAAATCTCTGTAATGTTTCTTCCAGCTTCCATCACTTCAATTTCTTTCCATATCAGTTCATCACTTTTATTTTTAATTCTATTCACTGATAGAACTTGCTTGTTGACTTCACCCACTTCCAAAATAATTTTTCATTTTCATAAAAATTTCTCTGCTTCTTAATCTTAACCTTATTGCATGTAATCCAGTAGAGAGAAGTTCTCTGAAGATGGGCTCCAGTATGAATCCTAAAGCTCGGAAGAGTAAAAACTCTGGTCTCAGTGAGCGACCCAGATTCAATCTTGTAACCTTATTGCCTTTGACCACATTCTTCTCAGCTACCTTTTTTCCATGTGTACTCTACAATATCTTTTTTCTCATCTTTATTTTTTGCAGTCATGATTCTTTCATATTCTTTTTTTCACCCACAACATCCTTCAATTCGGCAAACCACCTTTTTTCATATCTCCCATTAAAGTAACTTTATACACTTCTGTGGCACTCTGTAACAATTGTTTTCATTCTTTTTAAGCAGTTTCCATGTCTTTTTTTCCATTCAGTTTGTTGGGAGATGAACCTGTCTTTTAATGCTTTTTCATATAGGACTGGGCTTGAAGTTTCTCTTCTTGCAATTGTTCTACTCTTTTATTTTCTTTCATGTCCATTTTTCCCAAGACACACACACAAAATGTGTTGTCCTAAGAAACTCTTATCACACTTGCTTCCTTTAACTACTTCTTTCAATGGATAAAACATACCAAGAATATGGATTCTATAGGATACTAACTACAACTAGCTATCTTATTCTTAATTCAAGCTCTCTTTATATATAGATTTGGGCTAGGATAATACTCATGTGTTTCTGCAGTTAAGCACTTAGGCAGTTAAAAAGATAGATCATTCATTCATTCATTCTCTATTGCTTCCTAACTCAATTGGCAATAGCTTTCACTTATAATTTAGTACTATGGGCAACAAGTTTGTAAATTCTCATGTTTTCATTCATTATCTAACATGGTAAGTGGGAAGGGAGCATAACTTTCTAATTCCCTTTTCAGTTAAGGTTTCATTGGAATTCGTCCAAATCAAAATAAACCTTTTCATTTAAATTACCCTTTGGCTGAAAAGGAAAAATTGCATATTTTCTAAAACTCTCATTTCACAAAACTTAGTTTAAACAATCAGAGTTGGTCTAGATTTGAACAAAACAATAAATCAGAATGAGAAAAAAATAACAAATTGGAGGCAAATTTGGATGAGTAGAATAAAGTCATTTATGACACCAAGTGATGCTAAATTGATTTAACCTCAATTCCAAAATGAAGTGCTAGAGTGACTTCAAAATGCTACTTAAATGTGAGGAAAACACAGGTTTGTTTCTCTTAGCTCCTTTATAACCGTGTACAATTACCACGTCAGATACTGCTGCTTAATGTCAAATGTAAAATCCACCCTTATATTGGGTATGATGCAGCTGTGTGGCAAATTATGCATAGAATTATGTAGTAGCATGTTGTACATGCTTCCATGTACAACATTTAGACTTTACACTAAATGATTTGCTTAGCTAGGCTATTTGCTTCTTATCAACTTAAAATGAAGCAAAATCTATGAAATACTGCATGGCTAAATTAGGACATTGTTACCTATAAACAATGTATAGCAATTTAAAGCTCAGAGTTTGCTCCTGTACAGACATTGCTCAGTTTCTCAAATTCTTCAGGGGGAATTAGTATTTTCTAAGTCCTGGTTTCCCTCCCTTGTGGACTAGAGCCTGTATTTCATAGAGAATCATAATTTATTTGAATGAAACACTTTTATCAGCATTGGCTTCATTTTGATATAGCCCAGCTGAGCACTGCAGAGACTGTTTTTTCTTCTTCTAAGATGTCTTACTCCCTTTCCATAAGCTCAAGACTGACAGTTGAATTTCACACTGTAAGAACCCCCCATTGATTTTTCACTTGTAAGGAACAACTCTACAAATTAAAGTTAACAGCACTGTTGAAAATTTGAAATATCTCAGAAAGGGAATAGAAAGATACTCAACTATATCCTCCTTCTGAGGGGTGCTATATGTCTGCTGGGGGAAGGGAGGCAGAACCAAAGACAACCAAAGAAATTTCCACACAAAAAAAATATGAAAAAGGACTTTTCTGATTGAGCAAAATATTCCTAAAAGGATCATAAAATGCTAAATTATTACTGTGAGAGAAAATACTTTTTTAGGGGCTTGTGTGATAGCAAAATAAAATATAAATCAAGTCAATTAAATTGAGGAAAGAGAATGCTGTTTGTTTCTATACACTAATTTCTTTACCTGTAGCCATATGCAACTCTTATCAGTTTTTGTAGACGGTAGCATTTAGGTAATTTTGGCTAATCTTGAAAAAAATAAATCAAGTTAAGACTCGTAGTATTTGGATGGGAAACCACCATGAAACTTCAAGGCTGCTACCTGACTGGCAAGTAAAACAAAAAGACATACTGAAAAAAGCATTGGCAATCCATTTCTACTACTATTGCCAATAGAGTGTGATGGCACAGTGGTTAGAATCGGTATTGCAGGCTCTGCCCTCTACCAGGAGTTTGATCCTGATCGGTTCAAGGTTGACTCAGTCTACCATCCTTTCAAGGTCAGTAAAATGAGGACCCAGATTGTTAGGGAAATATGCTGAATCTGTAAACCGCTTAGGGAGAATTGTAAAGCGCTATGAAGTGGTATATAAGTTTAAGTGTTATTGCTCTATGTCCATGAGGTTATCACAAGTCAAATTCAATTAAAGGCACACTTTACGTTATCTTATCCACAAACTTTTATAACAGTAATCTAAATGTGAAACATGAGTCTTGACACGGGTTTTCAGTATCAGTGGTATAGAATAGAATAGAATAGAATTCTTTATTGGCCAAGTATGATTGGACACACAAGAAATTTGTCTTGATGCATATGCTCTCAGTGTACATAAAGGAAAAGATACATTAATGTACATTAAAGTAATTAGGAAACCATATGCAGTAATTCCTACAAAAGAGCATAGGGTGAACAGTAGTTCCTAAACTCTGACACCTATTTTTGAAGCTCAGAATTTAATCTCCAAGGAAGTGGTGAGCAGAACATTCAAATTATTTTATAACTTGGATTAAATGAAGTTTCCTATTTTATTTTCTCCAATTTCCAAAAACAATTTTATAAAATTGGTTTACTTTGAGGCTGCCTACAATACCTTGAGTTTATACAACACTGCAGAAATGACTCTCTTATATACTACACATCATACAGCAAGGTTACAAAGACATCTGAAATATGGTTTGTAGGAAAAGAATTGTAAGGCCAAAAAATAATAATAGATAAAATAATTAAACATATCAGCAATACACTTTAAAGTTCAATATAAAGTATGAATATTTTGTGGTTGGGAAACAAATGAAAGGGAAGGAGAGAAAGCATAATTAAAATGTCCTAAGTGTTTTAGCTATTTTTTCTTATTTGTTGGTTTGTATTTTTTAACTTTCTAAAAATCTGTTAAAAACTTACAATCACACACGCACACAAAGTTTATCTCAGTTATCTTTAAAGGCTAGATCTTACATCAGAGCTTGATTCTGAAGCTATAAACAGAATTTGCAGAAAGAGAGAGAGAGAGAGAGAGAGAGAGAGAGAGAGAGAGAGAGAGAGAGAGAGAGAGAGGGAGGGAGACGGAGAGGGAGAGAGAGATTGACTGACTGACTGACTATTTGGATTTAGAGGAACCCAAATCATGTACTAGATCTCAATCTGATTAGAAGTATAAATCGGGATTCACTGAACTTTCCTTAATAAAAAAAACAAACCTTGAAAGTGTGTGAATTAGTTCTTATAAATGTTGCTCCAAACCAAGTCATGTATGCATATCCTGAAGGTGATTAATGTAGCAAGTAGTACTGAATACTTAAATGACCAGGCAGACTAACACTTTGCAGTCAAATATGTAACGGGACAAGAGAGATCTTCATTTGTAAACATCTACATTTTTGTTGTCATTTAAATTATATTTTTAGCATGTGGCCTCGTTTTTTTATACTTCGGTATATTAGTCCTCAAATACTTATTGATAATTTAAGCTCTTAAGCAGTTTTGTGCTCCCACTGATGAGATTTTCTTCTCTATCTTACGAAGCCTTTGCAGTAAAATTATTTTATTAAGTTATGAAGTATTAGTTGATGTGACTTTGTTTCCATATATTTTATTTTTAAATTTGGTTAAACCTTTAACACAGCAAACTCTCCCACTTTTGGAGAGTTGGTTGAATGATTATTCTCAAAATTCTGTCCTCTCTTATGATATATGGATAGAACTGATTGACTTGGAGGCTTATCCATGGCCTGCATGTGCTGATTCATATGACAGAAAAAGGATTAAGTTAGATAAGTTCATTCTCATATGGTAACTAATTTTCTTTGCTTTCAATGAAGATTACATTGGAATGGAAAGTGGCATAGAAATAGCTATATTGAATGAAGTGCAACTTCTATGTTGTGTTTTATATCTCCCTTTTAACAAAAGAGAAAAAGACAAGAGAGTAGGTAAGAAAATGGATTTTTCAGGGTTTCTCTCCACTTTATTTTTAATCTTGGAATAAATAAGAAGGGGCTTCTGTTGAAATCTGAATGCTACCCCTTCCTGAAAGGAACAAATATAGTGAAAATAAAAATAATCCATTACATTGGAATAGCTTAACATTCCAGAAGCTTCTAGCACAAGGATTTTCAAACGTTTTCAGGCCATGGAACCCATTAGTTTAAAAACAGTTTCCCAGAATCCATGATCAAGAAGCAAATCTCTAGACCCAGAAAATAGGCTGTGCTCAGCGAACTTTTTCTTGTTGCATTTAGTCTCCCAATGAGTTCTGAGTTTTCAAACGAAGTTTGAAAAAGCCTTTCTCTAGCAGATAAAACCCCTGGATTGACATTAAACATTTTTTCCATATTCTTAAAAGCAAGAAACGAAAATCATTTTTAAAATCAAACTAAACAACTCATGTCCAGTTGGATTATCATTGCAGATATTTTCTTACCAGATTCCTCAATGGCTTTTAATGTACTAAAAAAAATTCGTAAAAATTCAGGGAGATATTCAGAGAGGTATCTGCCTTGAAACTAGTCCACATTGCACTGTTTAGCATAACATTTTGTATTATGTCAAAAAACGCTTTATGAAATTTGCCAATTTTCAGACATGGGTACTAACTAAATGGGTGCATTTTATAAGTCAGCCCATTTGAGGTATATGTTTGAAAAAGTTTTGCCCTCCAGTGACAATTTTTTTCTCAGTTAAAGGTTACAGACCCAAGAATCTTAGTCGTATATAGATCTGAAAAGGGGAAAGGTTACTTTCACTTTTGAACCCAAACCCTTTGTTATGTATCTGAATAGATGATCAGACTATGCTTCACCTTTTGGGAGAGAATTTGGGAAACTAAAAAGTTTTTTTTCATGTGCATGTGCATTGTGCAGATACACATTGACCTCACTCTTATAAAACCCTTTTCTAAACCAAACAAGCATCTTGCCCAATCAACCATGAGAAGCATGAAGAGTTATATAAAGAAGATAATTATAAAGGGATTTAATGCTTGGTGAACTCAAATTGCTAAGGCTTATGACAAAGGTAGCACACATGCTTGCTTAACTGGCCCAGCGCCTTGGCTTTGCTCTTATGTAAGCGGCACAGCTGGAGCTGCATCCCAAATGAGATTTGTTTTATGGAAAAGAAGAGTGTACCCCTTTGCTCCTGGGAATGGCAGCCAGTCCCACCTCCCTCTACTTTTGCTCCACTCCTGATTAATGATCTTGTCTGCCTGATTTATGACCCACCCTGGCAGATTAGAGTTTCCCTTTCAACCACCCCCTTTCCCCCACAACCTCAGAAGCCACGGCCACACTCCGCTGGAAATATTAGAGAATTATTAAATAAACATTCATACGTCATGTCTCTTCCCATCCTGAGCTCATCCTAGTCAACACTCGGCAGCCTGGGCCTGTTTGCTTTTCATGCTGACAACAAACAGCTGGAGTGATTCATGGAGAGGCTGGCTACAATGTTTCATGTCATATATCATGCTAGCAGGGCTCTCTGCCCCAACAGAGATAAACTGATCAAGCACAACGGGCTGGAATGAATTTATGACAACACAAAATTGAGGAAAACAAATGGGAGATGACCCAGTGGGGCACTAACCCAGACTCTTTCCTTGGCCTGCAATCTAGTTTGGTGGCAGAAAGCAAAATTGAACATTGGCACTGTGAATTAAGAGGCTAGCTTCTTAACCCCGAAAAGCCTTGATTTCAAGATGGCACTGGGCTATGTGGCAAGCATCTTTGCTAGGGGAAATTGAAGTGTTGTCCTGTTTGCTATCGTCACATAGGTGGAACATTCTAGAGCTGCATGTCACTGCCGAGATTTAGAGGCCAATAATGCAGAAAAAAGCAGTATGATTAAAGAGCCATTCTATAATCAAAATAATATAATAATAATAATAAAAAAAAATATAAATCAAAATAATAATAAATAAATAATGTAGATTAGCATAGTAAGTAAAAAGTAAGTATTACAATAAGTCGTCATCTAATTTTAAAATTGTAATAAAAAGGGGCAAGAATTTTCCCGGGCACAAATTGTTTCCAATGGCAGAAAAAGAGGCTAAACCAGAAACTGTAAGTTCCAACTATTAAATGAAACAGAAACAGTTCAATTTTACAAATACTTATTCCCTCCCCAGCCTACCCTCCAATAATACTGGAAGAGATTAACAGAAAGGTAAGACCTTCAGAGAAAATCACAACTAAGGTCAAATTCTGAAAGGCCTTGCACCCTTATGGAGGAACATGGCAAATTGAAGACATCTTCACAAAAGTGAAGCCAATAACTGGGGCAGAGATCAAGGAGCTGGTAAGTACACCAGTACCTTGGAACCTCTCAAGGAGGACAGGAGATTGTCTATATGTGCTCTGGATGGCTGCTTCTCATGAGAAGACAGCAGGACAGTGGTTTTCTCTGGGTTTCAGCACTGGGACAAATGGAAAAGCCACCTAGCTGGCAACTGTGGTAAAGCCTTTTAAATAACAGTTAAATCCCCAAATCTCACTTTCTAGTTACTTTCACAGGTTTCCTAACAATGATCTTAAAAAGCTATTGCAGATCTTCAAAACAAAAAGCTTGAAAAGTCATTGGGTGAGTTTTATTTTCAACTCTGAACAAAAATAAAATTAATTATAAGTTTAAGAACTTAAAGAATTTGAAATAAATGGCAAAAACCTAAACAAGATTTTGATCTAAGAAAATTATAAACAGGTTAAGATAAATTTGGAACATTGACTTTCATTATAAGATTTTGGAATTTGTAAAAAATAAACGACTTGGTTTGGCTGTCTTGGCTATCATAAATCATAACAAAGATAAGTTACTTATGATTTTAGAAATTGGACCCTAGAGGGGACTAAAGATTCTAAAGAGAAGACCCCCCCCCCCACAAGCCTGTTCTAGATGTCACTTAATACTTCTTACAAAATGACACAAAATATTATAACATTAGAAACATTAATCTTTGAAACATTGAGCCAGAAAATAACACGGTCAATAATGATGCTTGCTTCTACAGATAATGTCCCAAAAATGTTAATGATGGAGTAACAGACATAAAAATAACTATATTTTTAAAGTCCCAAAAGGGAAACTACAAATAACAGACTAAGAGAATGATTTAGAAAAGGGTGCTTTACTGGATATACAGAAGAAACTGGCTAAAGTTTAAAAATTAAAATGGAAATACTAATCATAAACAAAGAGAATGACCTGGAAAAATTTTCCTCATTGGATTTACAAAAGAAACTTGTTAAAGCTATGAAGAAAAAGTTCCAAAGAAGTGTGAGGATAAAGAAACATTGAAGAGAATTAAAATCTTATAATAATATTTGGCTGAATTAAAGTTTAAGATGAAGGAATGTAAATTTGGTTTATTTCATCAAGATTAAAATACAATTCTTTTTATAAACTTCTGGTAACCCTTTATGGACTTTTTTTTGCTAATATCAGTATTGAAAAGTTTATACTTTAAAGATTTGCTTATAGATAAGGGATGGGATGAAGATATATCTTTCTGTAACTTTAGGGGGAGGAGAAAGAATTAATAAATTTGTTTATACTTGTGATGAAGATTGGAAGTCAATTATTTACATATTTTTTGTTCATTTTTCCCTATACATTTCCCCCTATTTTTTCTCCATGTAGTTTCTTAGTTCCTACTAGTGTATTTCGCTGAAAATAAGACCCTGTCTTATATTTTTTTGAACCCTGAAATAAGGGTTTGGCCTTATTACCATGCGCTCAAAAGCCTGATTGGACTTATTATTAGGGGATGTCTTATTTTGGGGAAAACAGGGTATTATAATCATAATTAATAATTAATAAAATTATGTATTTTTAAAAAATCCTCACAGGCTTTGTCTAAACTGTCTAATTCTACACATTATTCTCCAGTGGCATTCAATTTTAATATTTAAAAAAAAAAAGAAATCTAACAGTAATAGATTTAAAAATGAAGGAATAATTTATGCAATAATCATTAAAAGAAACTCTTTTAAAAACCAGTCCTCTTAGAGTATCACAGTTCTTGTAGAATAACAAATGAATTGGGCCAATGACAGTTATTATACCAAATTCAAGCAGCAACTGAGGAAGTTGGATTGAAATAGAAGCTAGTTAAACAAAAAGCAGATCCAAGATTATACTCAAGGGAACAACCAGCAAATTCATCTCTTACTGAGGCAAGTTGTTTGACATGCCAGAGATTTAGCTCCAAGAAGCCTACAGCACATATTCCATTAACTTTCAACCCAAGTACATTAGCTTTGCACCAGAGGAAGGGCAGTTTACTGTATTGTATTAGCTAATTAAAAAGATACTCTCCATACCAAGACTTTGTTTTGGAAAGAGGAAAGAAAATGAATGTCATTCTTATAAAAGTAGGATCAATAAAGAGAATCACTGCTAACTCCATTAACCATTGTTCTAAGTGGGCAGCCCAGCTGACACAAGTGATAAACCATGTGCTTCTAAACACTTTTTAAAATGCTAATCAGACATTATATGGAGCTTAACACAATAATCAATAATGTCCAGATTTAAAAGCAAAAATTAAAGTTATGAACAGAAGGAAGTGTTCCCATAGAGAACTTGCCACAAGCACCATCCAAAAGAAGAAAAATGAAACCAATTTAGCTCCAGATTAAGAGCGAGGAACTAGAGATGAATCAATTTAGCTAGCTGGGCTGGGTCACCATATATCATGGCTTGGCAGCACAGGTGGAAGCAGCTAGACAGTAGGAATATAAAATCCTCACTACCTTTTTGTCAGGCCCCAAGGTCTGATACTGGTTATCAATTAAGTTAACAGAACCCACCTCTTCACACACAGCATTCTAACTGTTTAACTATCACAGCAGCAACAATTTATCACACACAAATTCTAGATAAAGTAGGATGAAACAGCTATAATCTTTGCTTCTAACTATTGTTTTCTGCTCCCAAAGGAGTTAAGAGCCTCTATCTAATGTTAGCAACCTATTTCCAGAAGGGGTATCTTATGAAAGAACTGCTGTCAAGTGCAAGAAATGGTAATTGGCTTTTACTTTTTCTGAAAGGTTACAGAGGTTGACTGTCCAAGTTTAATTTTGGTCTTTGAAAGTCAAAGGTTTCTGAATGTTCCATGATAGATCAGGATTTGTCACAAAGAAGCACCAAGTCTATATTTCACAGGACAGAATTATTGTATGCATCCCTTAGAAAAAGTTTAAACTCCTCCAGGCAGCTCTGAATGAAGCATTTAGATAATGTGATCAAGGTGATGCTACCAATTCATCATTTGGACAAGTGTTTTTCAATTTTAAAGGCTACGATTTGAGAAAACTGACAACTTTTGAACCAATGAAACTGACAGACTCCTGGACAAATTCCTTTGCTTCCAACAGAGGTCCATAAACTAACTATATGCCACCCACTTCAAATGCTGGTTTGTGACCCCTAACCCCTATTTATTCCTAAAAAGCAGAAACAGCGCATGCTGTCCCAGATCTGAAGTTTTAGCTAATGTGAACCTGAATTGTTGAGGGTTCATTTTAATTTCCTGCTCTTCCTTGCAGTGAAGAGCACAGAGAGAAACACACACTATGTTGGCAGAACTTAAAAGCTGCATTGTGGCAGTAATTCATTAGAATTATCTTTCTTCCTTTGATACTTAAAGACAAATATTTAAATTGTGGAAAACAAAAATTCTCTCTGCTCTCCCCAGCTGTTTACAGAAACTACTACCAAAAATGTGCGTAAGTATAAAGCACCACCTAAACCAAAATCCTGCATAGCTGATTAGGTAAGGTCTGGCTCTAGCAAGTGTTATCAATTTGTCTACCTCCACAAGTTGTCTCCAAGACAAGTCAGCACAAGGCAAAATATGTATGTGTTATCTCCTGCTCCAAAGTGCTATTGCTCCAGCTGTTTTCAATGTGGACCATTCTTGTCATCTAATAAAGTAGCAGATTTTAGTAAAATCTGCAGTAAGATACATCACCCTATTTCTAGCAGTTTAGTTACAATTACCTAATTTTTCCACTTTTTTTCCTGAACTCCATGCCATCTCTTCAATTCATGCTGTATTTATTTCCCCATCAGTTTTCTTTCTACTTCAGCCTTCCTTTAACTATTCACCACTCAAAGCTCAGTACAATACCGCAGAAGACTATACATACTTGCCCAACATAAAAGACAGTATTACTAGCTTGCTGCAGAATGTTGTGTTCCTCAAAGGCATTTCAATATGCATTTCCATGATTAAAATGTGCATATGTACCAGATTATCCTACAGTAATCTTCTCAATTCTTAGAACTATCCAGATAACGCATATCATCACTACTAACAATGTATTAGTGCATAATACAGTCTAAAAAGACTTTACATATATTTGCCATGATATGTTTCTTTCTTCAGAGGAATATGTTTTTAAAAATGCGTTATCTGTGTGAATTTGGTCACATCTTACATAGTGTGCACAGCTAAAAAGGCCTCTTGCACTTGTATTATTCTATGTCACCTAATGAGCAATCTAGTCTGTTAAGCATTTCTATGCTGAAGACTTCAATGCAATCAATCTACATTATACCCAGAACTCACAAGGAATAAGCTTAAATATCACTGTATGTGGCCCTGCAAGAAGATGGGGCAATATTGTGCACTGCTCTGAACCCCTCTTTTGGTTTGTCACTAGTCTTTGTAGAGCAAAATGATCTGTCTCATGTTACTCATTCCCAGTGGAAATGAAGGTTAAAATAATCTAATTCTATTCTGGAGAAAGGGCATAACGAGTAAGTCTTTTGAAAAATAACACGTCCCAGGGGTAAAGAAAAGGGCAGCATTTTGATACTATAGAGAATTTAACACAAGGATAAGATTTGCTATCATCCCTCTAAAGCCTCAGAAACTACACTGAGGATCTAGAAATGAAACATAAAATCATCTTTTAGAGCCAATATACCAAAATGGATTTTTATCTTTCTACAGATATGGAATTCCTGTAAAGGCTAAAAAAACCTAAAAGGATATGAAAGAAACCTTTTGATTTTCAGCTATGAGAGTGCCAGATTTAAAAGCTGTGTAGTTTCAATTGAAAAAAATATATATGCCTGAGTTTTGGATAGTGATAAGTTGCAAGGCATCTTCTGTAATGTTGTATCTTTGACCATCAAATATATACAGACAATTCATACTTACTTCTCTATGTCACTGTTCTTGCAAGTCTTTTGCGCAGGCTCTTGCTTACTACCCTCCCCGTTACTTGTTGATGGCATTTCTATAAAGAGCAGGAAGAACTCAATCAATGAAGAAAGTTTATTCAAATACACATCAAACCACAGCATCTCTTCTAAAAATGCAAACACCTCGTTAAAAAAAGCAAGAATGCTGATCACACAATTAATAATAAAGTTGAGTGCTAATTTTAAATCTCCTCAATTCCAGAATGATACAAGCTGGTAATCTTCAGA
This sequence comes from Sibynophis collaris, assembly GCA_036250565.1. Classification (NCBI taxonomy): domain Eukaryota; kingdom Metazoa; phylum Chordata; class Lepidosauria; order Squamata; family Sibynophiidae; genus Sibynophis; species Sibynophis collaris. The sequence continues at coordinate 337,005 of JANHFK010005455.1, read as the reverse complement.
AGCCTTGCACTACCAGCCTTTGCTATTAACCATAATGGCTGCTGTTAAAGAAAACTAAAAAAATCTGGAGATCACAGGCTTAATTATTCTTACTCTATTTTTTTTTAAAAAACAACTGTTTAGTATGGAACATGTTTTTCTATCAGCATACCCAACTGGACTAACTCAAAAAAAAAAATCAAATTTGTCAAGATTACTTTCTACTAACATTTTTTTCAGCTATATACTAATTAGAATTTCAGAATGACTATACTGTGGATGGAAAGCCAACATCAGAGAAAGAAAATTGCCTTTCATCCTTCCAAAGTGGGTAAAATAAGGACCCAGCTTGTTGGGGGCAATATGCTGACTCTGTAAACTACTTACAATCGGCTCTAAAAAGCACTGTGAAGGAATATACAAGTCTACGTGCTATTGAAATTGCTACTTTCTCTATTTAGATTTCATACACAATTATTATTTCGGCATGAAATCTAAATATTTTCCCTACTGGTTCTGAGGGTGTGGCCTGGTGGGTGTGGCCTGGTGGTCATGTGACCGCACTGTTTCTGTTGCTAATGGAAGCAGTTTTTAAGTAATTTTGCCCCATTTTATGACTTTTCTTGGCACAGTTGTTAAGTAAAT
>JANHFK010005455.1:294879-308904 GCA_036250565.1 Sibynophis collaris | reverse complement strand
GATTACATCACCCAGCAAGATTCAACCAAGCCTGGGACTCAAGACAACTTACAAAGTTACCCCTGCATGGCCCCATGAGAGTCTGACAGCCAATCAGAATACATTTCTTTTCAAAGGGATCAAAGGGATTGATTTTTCCTAGGCTGATGAATGCTTGACACAATTAAGAAAATAAGACTACATGATGATGATGATGATGATGATGATGATGATGCATTCTCAGTGATGCAAACAACTTTAAAAAACATGTAACAATTATTGCAAAAAAAAAAAATGCTCTTGCCCACAAAATCAGAGTGGCAGAAGCCAAACATTAAATACAGCAAAAGGAAGATAACAAAAAAGTTAGTAATAGCTTGATGGTGGAATTCAGGAATGAGAACAAGGAACTGAGGCTGTTTGAAAAACGAGTGAGTAGAATTTCCAATTGCTGCTATAAAGCTCTGCTATCACTTCTAATCAGCATAGGAAGGATGGAGTAGCCCCAGAGGAAGGGGAGCAATTGCCGAGCTGTCCCAAAGGAGAACAGCTCAAAAGAACACACAAGTGAGACCACAGTATTGTTAATTAGTGCTGATAGATGAAATCATTTCTAATTAGCTCACTAATCCTTCTCCCCTGTACTCTTGTCACAGGAGCAAAGAGAGGGGCTTGGTTGATTTTTTCCTAATGTTTAAGCCAAAGATTTTTTTCTAAAGAATAAGCCTGAACGAAACAACAGAAAAACTATCAGTTAAGATTCCAAACAGTCAGGTTAGTTTTTGCAGCCCCTCAGTTAGAATATAGTTGAAGTTAAATTCTGTAAGAGACTTTGCTATATTAATGAAATAGACATGATAAAAGAAAGTTTGATAGTTTTAAGATGCACAAGACATTTTAATTATAGATTTATTTTGCTTAAATAACCAGGGCATAGGGAAATCAGTATTAGTATTACAATAACAATTCTGCCACTGGAATGATTTCATTAACCAGAGTGTTGTTGATAGTCACTTCTATTTTTAAGTATTCCTTCTTTGACTGGATTAATCATGGATCCAAATTGCTACAAAAAATATTTCAAATACATTCATTACTTCCTTTCAATTGTCAATAGTGGGTTCCTACTGGTTCTGTCGGGTTCTTAGAACCAGTAGTAAATGTAGTGGGAGGCTCCGCCCACCTGCCTGGACGTCATCATGGACACTCTGCACATGTGCAGAAGCACTGTGCACTCCCGTTGCGAGCAGGTAGCAAAGATAAGTAGAACCCACCCTGACAATTGTGACAGGTTTTGCTTTTTAATCCAAACAATTAGTCTTAATTTACACTATTTCATGTACTTGTTCTGGTTTATCTGGAGTTTTTGTTTTGGAGAGTCTTAGAAGGGCTCTTGTGCTAAAAATGTGAATGTGCCTAACAGAATATTTCTATAAGAAAAGCCAGGTCCCGCTCCTTTTTATATTCTGCCTTTGTTTTCCCTATTCATTGTTTTGCAGGGCCTTATTTTGTATGTATTACATAACTTTTATATTGCTGGGAAGCCTGGAATCACACCTACTTATGTTCCATAATCTAGGTAATCATTTACATACTGAAACCCATGTTTGTATTCCATATTCTACCTATGTTGAGTACTCTATTGAAAAGAAAAACCCTGCATGTCTTTTTCTAATCTACTAACCTAGCTATTCGTTATTAGCTTCTAACTCAATTTTGCTTGTCCATCGATCAATACTTGCTCAGATCGTACCATTTATTCTGCATATTCCAGATTGGTATATTTAAGAATTGTATTCAATTCATCCTTGGAAGTGAATTGACACAATTATTTTCAGGATTAATGTGTACATCATTATTTAAAGAATTTATATGACTATCTATCTCGTATAATGATCCCACTCAGCTCATAACTGGTAAAAACAGGAATACCTCCCCCCCTTTCAATAGGCGTCAGACCAATCAGTCTCTCGACTCAACTCCCATTCTAGGTCAACATTTGGGCGAAGAGCCAGGTCTTTACAGGCTCAAAGGATAGGGATCCCTCACATTTCAGGTAGAAGGTTATTTCAAGGCTGGGACAAATATAGAGAATGTATGCTTATGTGCAGTTAACTTTCTGGAATTATTGGTTAATGAATCTCAGGATTTACTTTTTAGTTTTACATAAACCAAAGTATTTTTCTGGGGGAGATTTGGACAATTTAGAATACATATGGGTACATAAATGTTAGCAATTCCTTATTTCAAAGCTGTCATTAAAAATCAGAAAAAAGATAGATTTTTAAAGTTGTTGGCAAGAACAGGGTATGTACAGTACCCAAATAGGCTCCAAATCACCTTTTCCTTTAAAATCTGGATTGCTGCACAACAACAAAAGCTCAAAAAGCCTTTGATTAATATTATATTTCAATGAAGCCAATACACCCAGCAAGAACTGATTTGCTTTAAAAAGTCTTGGAAAAATATTTGTGTTTCGGCACTAGGCATTTTCCAATAACAGCACCAGATGCCGCAAGGAATATTTGTGAGATGATCAATATATAAAATGGTACAATAGCATATTCATTAATCATATGCCAGAGGTATTCAATAGAAATTGTACTGCAGTTTATGAATGTAAAACACAGATTACATGTATTCACAATGCAATGCATGGTGCTAATTAATCTTAATTCAAGAGTTCACTCTTATGTTGTAAACACCACTAACATAGATCTTAAACCTTGCAACTGCCTAGTAATTTTGAATGCATAATAAAATACTCTTTTCTTGCAATTTTAGAATACTTTATAATTTGAAAATCTGAGATTTTAGTGTATTTGCTTTTGCTTGAAATAAGCACTGACAAATAGAATTAAAGAATTATTACACCTTTTGAGAAGGTATTTTTGTTTTAAAGCACTCAGATTTCATAGTATTAATATTTTAATCTGACTAAAAATCTCAAAGCCAAAAGCTGTAAAAAAATTACTGCATGCAAATATGGAAACCTGTAGTTTCCCTATAAAGGCAAATAATCTGAGGAATTAAATCTGTGGAAGTCAAATTAAAAATTAATCTTGATTCTCTAAAAAATGGCAGAGATTGGGCACAGCAGATTACATACATATATATTGGGAAATTTATCAGAAATTGAAGAATAGCACATATGAAGTGTGGTTGCAAAAACTACCAGAATAAAAATGTGAAATAAGGACACTATTTTTTTAATATAAATATACATGGTTGTAAGCATCTCATTTGAAACAGTATCCAGTATTGGTGGTAAGGCCAGAACCAATTTAGGAAAGATTCAAAGAAACAAAAACAGGTTGGCAACACAAATGATAAGTAAGGCTTTAAAATTGTAGGTCACAACTTGCTAAATTACCTTATAAAGGAAGAGAGCATTAGTCCCATCAGACACCAATACTGGAAATTATTATCCCTAACAAAAGACAAGTATATAGGTCTCACTCACCATTCAGCCGGGTCTGTCTGTTTGCCCTTACTCGCAAAAAAGTCTACAAACAAAAGACACAAGAATTTAAATCGATAGGATTAGGGCCCTGCTAAGGAGAAAACCAGAGAATAATTCAATCAACTTTAAGAAGTATTCTTGAAAGGAACCCACTCCCAGAATATTTTTAAAAAATACACACCCGTTTCATTCAACCCTTAAAAACCCTCCTTTTGTGGTTTATTTTTCCATATATTAATTCAAACAATTCATAGTTTCCTAACAGCTTCCTTTATTCATGTTTTCTTTTGCTCAACTGTAAGTCACATTTGGACTTTCAGAACTCTCTCCTATAAAATGATATTCCAGTCCCATTTACTTTCTAAAGTTCATAGACTGTCCATTATCAAAAGCATTCAGTCTATAATAGTAATCAGGTTCCCTGCCTGCCTCACTATCTTAGGCTGGCTCAAACTCCAAACTGATCTGCCAAATGAGTATCTATTTTGGCCCCATTTTCTAAATACAACTCCAGCTTTCCACCCTCCCCGTACGTGTCCTGCCATGCCTACTACTTTCCTAATCAACTCCTAACATAGTTCGTTTGCTCTTTATATAAAAAGAGGCCTCTTCAAGTTTATCCTGAGAATGTAAACAGACCACTCCCCCTCTCAGGAAGGACGGCCCAGCTTCCCTTTAGATGTAAACAAGACCTATTCCCTTCCTTAGCAATAAAATGGCTTCGGCCCCAGAAACGGTCCACGTCCGCACCTCCTCCCGACCACCGTGCTCCCTCCTCTCGCTCTGCATGGCCGGGGATGAGAATGGATACGGGCAACGGCCCCGGCACCTGCAATTAACTCCCCGCAACAGCGGTCGTCGCCATATTAGCTGCGGTCATGTGACCAGCCGTCGCCGACGTGGGGTGAGAGTTCAGAGGAAGTTGTTCTCATGGCAACTAAGGCTGAGAGCGGGCGAGGGTTGAGGGGTTTCTGTCATAATAATAGCGCGTTCCTCAATCGCTTTTGTAAACACCGGTTACCACAGTCCGGATGCCTGAAATGTGTAGCCTTTGCCCCATCAGGTCGTCCCCGTCGCCTTTTCTAACAACTTTGCGACTCACGCAACTCCTTAAAAACAAATCCGCGCTCAAGAGCGCGCCCGCTCTGTACTTCGAAAAGCAGCATTTTTCCTCTTCACAATAAAAGATCAAGGTTACCGAGAGTGTTCTTTCTTTTTCCTCTACTCAAATAAAGAGTGCTGCAAAGACCCGTGCCCCTATTTTTGTAGTAGTAGCAGTAGCTTTGGCAGTTACCCAATATTCTGGTTTCACTAGCCTGACCCTATATTGATCAAGAAGTAAAGAATGGTTACTGGCCAAGACATACATATACATTTCCTAAAACGAAAAAAAAAATCTTGCTAATGGAAATGGCATGGCAGTGCATAATATCCGTGTGCGTTGGTTATTTTGCCAATAATTATGTGGATTGCTGTCCATGCATTTAATGAAATGGATCACAATCCACAAAAGTTTATATCACAATAATTGCTGTGTTTTTTCCAACTACTACATGATTTTCCTGCAACATTTCCACACAAATGGAAACACAATCATGTAAAACACATATCTACACTACAGAAATTTAATTTTCAGATTTAAGGCTTAGTATGTTGTGCAAATCCTTGAAAGACTAAATTCATTAAACCAAAATTAAATTAACTTGGGTAAACAAACTGTGCAATCTTCAACTATAGAGAGTCAGAAAAGATGCTTTAAACTCACTAAAAAATTCTAGAAAAACAAAATAGAAATGTAACAGCTGAAACTTTTTCACTGATAAGCATGAATAGCAAATATGATGCAACTTTGAAGGTTCGAAAACCCATTCAAAGTCCAACCTAGGACCCTATTGTCAGAAACTGTTTATAAAAAGGAAATCATGCAGTTACTGGGTGCTCTGTTAATATAACATCCCAGATTTGTTTGAATGGTAGATTTCTTTAGTCCTAAAATGATGTAGTATGCATCATAAAAATTTCATTTGTCAGAAAAATATTCATTTTATGAGAATCTTTAAATATCCTTGTACATAACAAGAATAGTAGTTAGTACACAGTTTGAATACATAAGCAATTTGCCCTTTTATTAAAGTAAGTAAAGATCAATATGTAATATGCTCATGTCTTGTAAATGTTTAATCCTATTGAAGTCAATAGGAGTCAGGTCTGGATGAATTGTAGCTCTTTGTAGTAGGGCCAATATCCAAATATAAATCTTTCCAAATCCAAACGTTACTAAAGCTGTCAAACATTATTTTACCGTGTTATTTCCAAATTATTGTTGCAAGAAAGTTAAGCTTATATAATAACAGAGTTAAAATGGACGTTGGAGTTCTTTTAGCCCTATCCCAGACAGGAGAGCCTATATTAGTGGCTGCCCAATCTCTTCTTAAAAACCTCCAGTCATGGATTATCTACAATTTCTGGAGGCAAGCTGTTCCATGATCAATTGCTCTCCCTGTTAGAAAATTTCTTCTTAGTTCTAGGTTGGATCTCTCCTTGATAAATTTCCATCCATTACTTCTTGTCCTGCCCTCAGGTGCTACCTATGGCAATCCATCAAATATTGGAACACTGCTATCATGTCACACACACACATCCTTCTCTTATATAAGAGAAAATAAGGAACTATGTCCTGTATACCTGAGAAGTATCCTATTAATGTAAACCTATCAAAGATTTTAAAGCATTAAAGCCAATCAGGTGTGACAGTGTTAATAATGGAAGGATTTTACTGTTAAAACTAATCAAAGCATCAAAAACTTTGAGAATTTCTTAAAATCCTAAATCACTGGATTAATTCAATATAAAGAATTTCCCCATATTTTCTTTCAGCAAATATGGCACTACATGGAGGGCAGAAATGTAGACTTTCAGTGATGGGGTTTAGCAAAGATCTCTATCCTTTGTGTTTTTCTAATATTACTCTATTATAAAGCTCACTCTGATATTACCCTCAATCGGAATCCTTATCATATACATACATTTTCACTGGCACTACTACTAGTAATAATAACACCTAACAGTGTACTTTAATTCATGTGAGTGCACTAGTATTGATTCTGATCTGATTTATATTAAATATTTTACAGTCAATTAGAGATACTGTAAACAATTGAAATTAAATAAAAGATATAATATAAGCAAGCACTATGGTTGAAAGGAAGATATAAATATGTTTAGAAGTCTTTCAAATGTCTTCGTTCCTTTATTTTTCCTAATTGTACTTCTGTATGTCAGGTAGGCATTGATTTTATAAGATTTATAACAAACACATCATCACAAATTGTTGTATGAATGGACAACTTTGCATTTCATAAATATTAAGACAGCATTTGGGAACTAAAACAGTAAACTATCTTACTAGGATTCAGAGGAAAAGAGAAAGGAAAAAAGTTATTTGCAGTTGTAACATAATCTTAGCTGGCAGCTTCATTCTAGTACACTGAAACTCTTGCTTAGATGCTTTGACAATATTGTTCTTGACAGGTGACTCCACTAAAAACACAGTGTACCACAATTTACTAGTCTTTGTCTTCGGAGGTTCAAAACACTGTATCAGAATTAGAGACCGTCATAGATAATTTCTTCACATACTTCTGTTTATGAACATCATCTATATGTGTGGGATGACATTGAAACTGTTTCAATAATGCTAATGAGATTTATATTGTATGCATTAATTATTCTAAGCTAGGATGTAATCGGGCTATACATTTACATCCTGAAACTGGGATGTAATTGGCTCCTCCCTCATCTCAACTATGTACAATTTAGCTTAGAGAAAAAGGATGAAATCTGATTTTTAATGGATTTTTTTCTTCAAGTAAATTGTACTCTCATCATGCATTTTCCTTCTACTTACTGTCCAATACTACTCCTTCCCTGGTTTGGAATATTATAACCTGACTCAGTGTAATGCTTAGCATTCTCATTTCAAATTTATTACAGTGAGAGATAGGAGTGCTCCATATTTTCTACAACCTGACCTAAATTGATTTCTTGTGTTAGAGAAATAGATGCAAAGAATTTTTTAACTGGAACAGGGTTTTTTTTGGTTTTGGAAAAAAATTATTGTCATTAATCCTATTCAAATTCATAAGCATGTGAAGAAAAGATATGGAATAAAAATACCATTTTCAAAAGCAATGTTGTTTCCCTAGTGTGAGTAAAATGTTCAACTGAACTAAGGAATTTTAAGTGATGACGATGTAGGGTATAAAGAGAAGCCACTAATTATTTTTTCAGGAAAGCAACACAAAGCATCATCTTTAACCCATCTCCAGCCTACTCTAAAGACATATTTTCTTGTTGTGTGTCTAAAGCAGTGTTTTCTTAATTCTGTCAGCATAAGCCATGCCAAGTGGTCTGTCTCCTTTATTTCATTCTCTCATGATGCTTGTTAATTTTGAACACCAGAGTGAAACTGAGAAAAGTTCTACAAGTGACAGAAAGAACAATGGGAAAAAAAGTGATCCCCCCAACATACACACTGGGGTGAAGCTGACAAAAGTTTTACAGTTTCTCCTTCTAGCTCAAATGATACCAAGAATTGTAAAAAAAAGTAGTTTTTCTCATTTCCCAGTGCCCTGGAAAAATGCTCAACAAGAGCTTTGCAGTTGGACAAGATGACCTCTAAGGGTCTTCCAGCAATATTATTCAATGATTGTTGGATGTTTGTTCATGCAAACAGAAACCATGTGTTCTTAGAATCAACTCTCTTCAGAAAGGAAAGTGATTGGTTCTTGCTTTCCAGGAATGGATGGGAAATAAACAGAAGCAGGGAAATCTACTAATTGAGATGTGATAACTGTCATATAGGTCAGCCAAAGTTTGATATCCATATGACATATGGTTTGATTTCCAGGCAATATTACAAGAGTCAAACAGTTTAAGGTTGCCAAGTGAAATTGCCCCTAGCTGAATTCTGCTTTTCATTTTACTAGAACAAATAATACATGGTACAAAATTTAAGATGAATTTCTTAAATTAATTTTCTTAGATTTTAAAGTACATGTGTAAATTGTAAAATCTTTAGATTTATTTTTTCCCCTGTTTTTTCAAATGATTGAAATTAAAGCCACTGAATAACAAATAGTACTGAAGATCCTAATCTCCTAATCAATCTAAAATATTCTGTAATCAACTTTCCTACTTCCTAATTTTATTGCTCCTGAACAATTATAAGACCAGGTTATATTAGTATCAAAATATGTTGAAATGCATAGCTTTATCATAACTTCTATTACGGTAACATTCAAAATTCAGATTGTCCATATGAGGTTTCTAGTATCTTCTGAAAAGTAGCACATTGTTTGGGTATTTCTTTTACTTGATTCTTTTTAATTGGTATTTTTACCCCTGGATAGGCTTGTGGTTAACCATTCAGAGTCACTGTGATTCAAAAGGTATACAAACTGAAGTAATATATAAGTAAAATTTTAATGATACAAATGCTAATAGTGATCTACATTTAAGCCACAAAGTTGATTAGTTCAAGCTTTTATGATATCTTCTTATAGAATTATTCTGTACGAAATGATTGTTTACTAATCTCTTCCTATTATACAGTATTTTCATAGGAAGCATAAATGTCACAAAAAATGGCAATGTACTATTAGTAATACTTCAGTTTACACACACACAAGGCGTTTCATGGAAAGTTCAACCCATGGGCTCAAAGGAAGATTTATTATACAGTGTCTTTTTAATTACCTCAGCTGGATTTATGTTTGACTATTTTCCCAGATGAATTCATGTAACAATTATACATTGGTTTTTTAATTAATCAGATCTGAATTTCCAGAATAAAGATAATTTGAAACAAGAAAAAAAGAAAAGAAACATCCTAGAGTTTGTATAAGAATTTCTTGATATGTATAAATGAATTCTGTTACAAATATTTATCACTTTCTATAAGATTATATAGTGTTGACTGGTTTTTGAAAGATTGAACTAAAATACATGTTGAAAAAAGTGATTGTGAAATATGAAATATAATACAGACTATGTAAACAATGTATCTACTTATGACAATACTGTAGCTACTATTATGGCTAATACACATAAATTAGTTTTACAATATCCAGAGAGAGTATCCTATTAGTAGAGTTAATTAGAATAACTGTGCATCTTATTTTCCAATTAGGATGTAGCCCACTTATGAAGCAGTATATAAGTTTAAGTACTATTGCTATTGTTATTTATATATAAAATTCATCACCACCTTATATTTGAAGTTTATTAAAAAACTTTACTAGTAGAATATTATATATAATTAAGATGTTCATTTGGACAATGGGTTCTGTTGGCTTTGGACAGTAAAAACAAAAACCCATTGTATCAATGTTTCTCAATCTGGGCAGCTTGAAGATGGATAGACTTCCAATTCCCAGAATTCCCCAGCCAGCCAATTCTGGGAGTTAAAGTCCACCCATCTTCAAGGTGCCCAGGTTGAGAAACACTGCATTACAACATAAAGTGCTTCAATACTGTAATGAGTAACTGTTAAAAATACTGGTGAGCCTTAAGAAAACAAATTTTTGTTTGCTTAAAACAGTTGCATTATATGTGTCTTTCAGAATGGAGCCTTAAAGTTAATTATTTCTTCTTGGTCATTTGGGGCAATTTATTGGGGCAGTTTCTTTTTACCCACTTGAAAAGTAATATCTGTGCAATATTGTACTGTTAGGCTATTATATTGTCACACACAAATAATCTCATACTCAATAATCCTCTTTATCAACCACTACTATGACATAAAGCAATAAAAATAAATAAAAAGTGGATATAATCCTCTCAAAGAAACTTGCAATACTGTTGTATTATAGTGCTGTTTAGTCAAGGTTTCAAAGATAAAGGAACCTATGCATCAAACAGCAATTATCTGAATTTACATATGACATACAAAGCCTAACATCATTCCCTGAAAGATCTGTTAGTGCCATTTAGTAGCTCCTGGCTTTCAGTCATCAGCTGACTCCTCCTGGCATCATTCTCACCTGGTATCTGTCAGAGTGATGAATATCATCTGAGGAATGGGGTGATGCTGTTGGAGAATCTCCTTCCCGCTTGATAGAGGCTGACAACAAAATCGACTGCAGGAAAAGAAGGGGAAAGGGAAAGCAGTTAAGAATGCAGAGGGGAAATGGAGCTGGAGATGTGATATACAGTAGCAATAATTAAGAAAGCCATGATTAAGTCATGATTAAGGTTAGTGTGTCGTGTAAATCCAGCCTATCATCCTTGGTTCTCTTTTGTAATAGTTTGCATAAACTTTTATTGACAGAATTATAAGAATGGAGCATGCCTTTTTTTTATTCTTCAAGTTTTCTTGTCTGTATTATATGTAGGGACTGTTTGTGTTCAGGGTAGACATTTTTATAGTATTTAACTCTTTAAAATAAGAGCCCATATCTGAAGAACAACAACAACTAAAACAATGAGACAGAGATCATCAATGGCAGTTCCATGGTAAAATGGCTACATTTTTACCCACTGTAGTTTAAGAATACTAGCAAGAAATTCAAACACGTAAAAAGAAACTCATTTTTTCCTCACATGAATGAAAATTCCTTAGCAAATGTATCCAAATAATACAAAACAGCAGTGAATAGGCAGAACAAGAACTGCTACAAATTATTTCAGAAATGGCAATACTACATAGTTATTAATCTTATAACTCTTATTAATATTCTGAAATCTCCCAGATATTAGGAAGTTTCTCTTATTTTTACAGCAGATTAAGGAAATGAAAGAGTTAGCAATTTAATGGTATTTATGAAAGTTATCAGTGCCTTGTAGATGTCAGGGCAGGGAAATATAAATTCCTTCTACTACAGTACAAAGTTTTATGAGAAATGACAATATAAAATCAACTTTGGCCATGTGGTGCCTTCATATTGTCCAGGACCATAACCAGTTATAACCCAAATTCTGGGCTCCGTTGTGTCTTGAAAGTTGAGGAGTATCTGTAGTTTAAAGAACTATATTCAATGAAAGTAAACATTATTGTTAAGATCTCAGGAATACTAGCTGTATCCACATGAACCCATATGTCAAAATGAATACAAGGTCACAAATTATTAAATATAATCTGATAATAATACCAGTTTTATTTTATACACGTACAGTATATTTGTTAGGTGTGATAAAAAACCATGTCCACGTGTAATGGTTCAATTTAACTGATTTATTGCTAAAAGCCTATGAAAAGGATCTTAACTAGCAGTTAGCTCCTAGTTAGAGTTAGATAAGGGCCCATGGCATTCAAGGAGGGTTGGAAGTTTGAGTCCCTGGATAAAAAGCCAGATATAAATGTAGCAGATAAATAATTTTGAAGTAATCCAAAACTCAACTAACTCATGATGAGTATACTCAGCATATGCATGTACTCAATAATGCATAATTAAAGGTTTCTTTGTATTGAATTGAATTCCCACTGACCACCTGGTCACATAAAAACACTTCAGTACATACTGACAATATACACACGTTAAAGATTTTGTATGTAATTTGATTTGGAAAGATAAATGTATATTGAATGTTGTTATTGGAAAAATAAAAATTAAAAATTAAAAAAAAACAAAAAACCACTTCAGTACAAAATTTTGGCTGAATAAATGGTAGCTGAAAGGATTATCACTACAGATAAAATGAGGGTCTAGTTTACAGAAAATGTTTTTTCCCCTCTAAGTTTCACGTTATTATTATCTGTTAAGAAAACGTATATGGTCACCCAACACACTCACAGTCACTCCAAGCAGCTTACAGAAATAATAACCTAAATAGAAAACCCAATAAATCCCCACCGAAATTTATTTTCCTAAATTTGACATATTGTCATTGCTACAAATGGGCTTGGCACTTTCTTATGATAACAGGTATAAAATGCATATTAACTTAATTAGAGGAAAACTACCATTTAGGGAGCAAATGCTGTTCCCCAATCTGTAGAATTAGAATAACCTGCAGTTTTTAAGTGTATGTGCCTCTTTTGCTATACTGCCATTTCATGCTATTGAAATTTAGTTTCAAAATGACAAAATTTCAGGAGCTTATTTCAAGTAGTTTGACAGGGGGGAGTACCCTAATATCCTCCCCAGCAAAAAAAATATTGATCAGTTCTGCCCTTTCCAATGACATTATTGTATTACTGAATAGTTCTTACAGCCCTTCGGAAGGTCAAAAGGCTGAATTTCAACCAGTGACCCTTCAAATGTTCCCATCCTTACTTTATAAAATTACATATTGTAGATGATCCTTTGCCTTATTTTTAATCAGAAGGAACTGCCACACTGCAAATATTATTTCAACAAATCGTATTCCCTGTATATTAATGGGCTGCATCAGTATTCTGAGATCTACAGGACTATTGGTTGCATTATAACTCCTTTTTTCTTCTTGCAGTAACCTGATAGAAAGTGTTAGCTTTCAATTTGTTTCAGTGAAGATATAAAAATATGAAAGTCAAGCTTTCAACTCTACTTTCTATCCGCACAGCTTCTCGGAACCTCCATCAAATTCCAACAGCCAGTCTGCTGGCTCTCCAACTATCCATCCATGCAACTAGTTCTAATTCAATATGATTATGTGAAAAATGGCTATACTAGCTATGGAGACAGTAAATTAAACATTATGTATTACTTTTTATCATGTGATCCCAAGAAGAATGCTAGCCCCATTTATTTTACAAACCTCCAGAGCGCCATGACGATGACCTCTGGGAAAAATGCAAGGCTAAACTAATCCCAAAGATGTCAATCTTAGACCTTCTACATACACGCTCAGTTAAGATGAATAAACCACCTCTTAAAATTGTAGCAAGCAGCTATATTCTAAATACCTCTGCAGCAGGTTAAACACCATATCAGTCAATTGAGCTCTTGCTATTGCATCAAACTAAACTTCCACTAAGATGGAGAAAAAGCATCTCCATTTAGGCAATGTCAGAAGAATTTACAAGGTTATAGGGGGAATTGGGAAGGGGGAAACAGCAGTAGCAGAAATTTTAGGGTTGTACATCCTCAGTTTTCAGTGCCCATCTTGCTTTTGTTCACAGTATTTGCATCTAATTGTTGAGTGTGGATTGGATTCACACAAGGGTATTGATTTCAACTAAAAAATGATCAACTAAGGACATATTTTAACTGAGAGAGGACATTATATTAGGAAAAGATAGATATGGAGTCAACACCAAGTTGCAGATCTAAAAATATTGTCTATCTTTAAGTTCTGAATTCAACATCAAAGGAAATGAGAATCTGATACTCTATCCTGCCCTATCAGCCATACCAAGTGGACCAGAAACGCAACTAGATAAACAAATTCTACTTTATTATAAGACTAAAGTAAAAGAATCTTGCAAGTTTGAAAGTACAATTCTCCTTCTATCTCCAACTCAACCCATCCAAGACGGAGTGGCTGTGGTTCGCTGCACCGTGGCATAGTCAGCTGGTACCATCGCTGACTATTGGGGGCGAAACATTAGCCCCCGCAGAGAGGGCCCGCAATCTGGGAGTCCTCCTGGATACCCGGCTGTC
>JANHFK010005455.1:283725-294779 GCA_036250565.1 Sibynophis collaris | reverse complement strand
AAGGCCCCCGTGGGGGAGGGGTGTCTTTGAAGCCCCCGGAATGGAGGGAATGCCCAGACAGGAGACCCACCCGCGTCCCGGGGACCAAAGACGGGAAGGAAGAGGGCAGAACCGCAGCCCAAGCACCGGACCAGCCAACTGCCTGGCAGGACTCCGGGGAATATGATGGAACAGGCCACGGCTGACCCTCCCCTTAAACGGGGCCAAGATCCATCATTCCCCCTTTTGACCCCGGGGAAGATGGGGCCGGACATTCCAGCCACCGGACAGCTGCCCTGTGGCCTCCTCAGCCCTCCCCGGTAAAGACTACAAAATAAACCCCATTAAATTCGCGGGTGTCCCCAGACTAAAGAAACTGGTTATTCGTGGCATCCTCGAAGGTGGACAGGAGGGAATCCAGCAGGTGAAGCTCAGAGGTGAAAAGGCCCAGCAGCAGCTGCAGAGAAGGAAGTCGGGGTGGGGAGACCCAGCACTTCCTGAGGACTGGGGCCGTGGGGGAGGGTCCCAGTGCCCAGCAAGCAGCCTGGCCCAGCCGCTGAAAGAGCCTCCCGTCCGGTTCTGGGCTCCCCATTCAGCTCATCGCAGAGAAGATGGAGAAGGCAGGCCTGGCAGTGGGGCCCATTCTCTGAGGGTGGCTGCAGGAAGCCCACGTTGTTTCAGGAGGAGACCCCCAAATAAGACCCCTGGACAGCAGAAGAGGCTGCCTGGAAGGACTTCTCCCTCCTGGCTGTTTCCAAATGGGGGTCCACCCACCAGGGAAGACTCTGGTCCTGAGCAAGGGTGGCATTGCAGGAGGAGGAGGAGGGCCTGGTTCACACACTAACAGGCATTTAGCAGCCTTCCAATACTTGAGGGGCAGCTCCAAAGAAAGGGGGGTGCTTATTTTCAATCTATTTCCCAAAGCCCCTGAAGGCCAGACAAGGAAGAATGGATGGGAACTGAACAAGGAGATTCAACCTGGAAATAAGGAGGAATTTCCTGACGGTGAGAACCATCAACAATGCCGGCAGGTGACCCCAAGGGCAAGAGCCTTCTCAGTGGCGGCGCCAACCATCTGGAATGACCTACCCCCCGAGATAAGAACTATAACAGACCTGCGCCTCTTCTGCCCGGCCGTGAAAACCTATTTATTTAAAACGGCCGGTCTCGGATAACTCTCTCAGATTCTCCTCGCTTGGGGTTTTAAAATGGGGTTTTTAGTTTAACTTAAGATTTGGGGTTTTTAGGATTGTTTTTAGGGTTTGGGTTTTTAAGGGGGATCCAGTCCTAATTTAATTATCTTTTAACTGTTTTTATGTTTTGTATTCTATGTTTTTAAACTTTGACTGGAAACCGCCCTGAGTCCTGCAAAGGAGAAGGGCGGTCTAAAAATTTAATTAAATAAATAAATAAATTTACCTCCCTGAAAAATTAGGGAGTCTTTTCTGAACCTCTTGCCCCACCCATTCGCCAGCTGAGAATTATGCTGTCTCTCATCTAACCATTCCCTATATAGTGTCTTTGTGGCCAGTCTCCCACAGTCATTCCCACATACTATTACATCATGCTCCCCTTCAGACTCATTCCCCCTCCTGAATTTCCAGGAAAAACGAAATGTGAGTGTAAAACCCAAACGTAGCTATGCCATTTCCCTTCTGCTGATAACTGTCCAAGATCACATGAGGCATCCTGTAAATCAGCTTTCTCTATAGAAGTAACAGTCATCCCTCTGTAAATCAGTCTCGCCCCCTCCCCTCCACGTGCCTGATGTGGAATGAGTCATCGCCCATGCCCCTTGCTTGGTCTATTGCTATCCCTGAAGTACCTCCACCCCACAGAAAAAAATCTGTTCATCTTGGCCAGCACCTAACTCCTGCTAGTAGTTGTCAAGGACAGGATGTGTTAGGATATTGCTTGTGAAAACATTGCACCAATTACAGCGCATACATATCTCTTACTGCCTTCCATGATCTCGCTGACTCTGGGAAGTATTTTCAATGTATCAAGTATTCAACCCATTTCCCTCTGCATTCAGACCTAGCACCGTTTCCACCATGTACACCCCCTCCCAGTTTACCAGTGTGGGAGAGTGCTGTCTGTGAACACAATGCAAGGTGTGTGTGCTTCTCTCATTAGCAAAGTTCAACTGAATATAAGGTGAACCTTCACTAATGCTGGCAATTACAAACAAAGTCACTGTATTTGTTTAATCATTGGAAAGAGCCAATAAATGTAAAGTCTCATTTATTGGAAGGTCTCTACGGAAATCAGAAATTTTGTAAAAACCCACACCCAATCCCTTTCTACAATTCTAGCACTCTCTTGTCTGTGTGCATCTGCTACTTTTTCATTTGTGGCTTCTGCTAGTTTTAGCTGTTTTTTTGAGGATTTGGGCTTTTTGCCTCTTATGTAGGAATTCTATAGTGCAAGGAATGGTGTTTTCTTCACTGGTTGTTGGTAAGACCCCTGGATGGAATCTGTAAATTGCCTGGGGCCAAGGGACGTATGGATAGATGAATATGCTGCACTGTAAGCAAATTCAGCAAGAATGTGACATCAGTCCAGTTGTCATGCTGATATGAAACATAGAATCTTAAATATTGCTGCAAAAGCTGGTTTTTCTCAAATTCTCTACTGGTCTCCAGATGATATGAGGAAGACAAATATATTTTAATATTTAATAAGTGCAAAATAGTCCTCCAAAATTTGGAGGTGAACTGACTTCTTCGGCCAGTTGATCAAGGAAGTTAATCACAGTATCTCCCAATTCTCTATATCTAAAGAGATGGTCCAAAAATGAACAAATCTCATTAAATTCACTACTACTAGTATACAAGTATATCCCTGCACTGGAGGAAGATGATTTAGATGATGAAAACTAGAGAAATAGTGTCTCAGGGCTGTAATAGGGCTGTAATCTCTAGAGGCTGCAATAACCCAGACAAGTTATTAAGAGTTTAGCTTTGCTCTATGACAGACATGACAAAGGGAAACAATTCTTCATGATGGCATGCATGTGAGACTACCAAACTCTCTAAAAAGTCTTAGGTTGGGTTTCAAATATCCTCCTGGCTCCAGCTATTTTGTGGTCATAACACAGCTGTAATAGATCCTTCTTAGGGGAAAAAGGACTTATAAATGTCTATTGTGCAACACCTGCCTTCCCTCCACTAAGAAAGGTGCCATAGTACCTTGTTGAGCTCTCTGGAAGTCACCACCCAAGCCCTGGCATATGCATTAGGCTGTTGGTGTGCCTTAATTTGATCAAATAGATCAGCCTGTCTTCCTAATTCTAGCTTTTCATGTTGCTCTGATTTACGGTGCAACTCAAAGTTGCATGGCTGGAGTATTGTTGCATTTGTGGTGGGTGATTCTAGCTTATGTGGGGCTGTGTCTGAAAGTTTGTTTTGAAAGCCTGGAATGTACGAGATGTAAAAATCAAAGCAGAAGAAAAATTATGCCCGCCACATTTGTCCACGGGTGAGAGACTGAGCATTCTGCAAAACCTGTACACTCTTATGGTCTGTATGAACTTTTATAGGGTGGATTATTCCTTCCAGCTTATGTCTCCATTGTTCAAAGGCATTTTTATTGCCAGCATCTCTTTAGTGAAAATGTAATAGTTCCTTTCTGTTGGGAAGATCATTCTAAGTAAAAGGCAGATGGTAGTAACTCTGTCCACGCTTCCTTTTCTGGAGCATGAATGCTCCTATGGCCATATTTGAAGTGTCTGTACCACAAAGGGGGGGGGGAAGTAGCAGAAGAGAGGCTATGAAGCAAAGAAACATTTTAATTCTTGAAACAAACCATAAACAGACTCACGAAAAGCAGAAATATTAGATAAATACCCTTTTAAGGAGGAAGCCTATAATTTTTAGATGCTTCCAAATTGAATATCATGTTGATTAGAACAGAAAATAATCCATTTGTGGAAAAACATGTAAAGGCTGTATATTTGGTCTTACAACATTAGACAGCAGGAGGTTTCCAAGTGACATCAATATTTGCTAGATTATAAAATGGAATTTAACAAATACAAATTCAACCATATTGTTAACCAAAAGATACAATATGATTTTGGCCTGAAGTGAAAATGAAAATAGAAGGGAATACAGCATAATCTGTCTTCACCCAGTTGATGGAAATCTGAAGATCAAAACTATTAGGACAGTGAAGGATAATCATAATGCCACAAGGTCTGGGTGTTGATTGTTTTTACTTTCCACTGAAATAGTTATCTGCATGATTCCTCAAAGTCAGACTAGGAGGTGGAGAAATGAGGGTCCAGCATTCAACCAGAAAGAACATCACAACTGTTCTTGTGGCTGAGTAATGGCACAATTGACTAAATTAATCATTGTTGGTTTTGAAGCCAACAAATCTTCAAATTCTGTTTTCTTGGTTAACTGAAGTACTGACTATCCTTTAGGACATTGTCAGTATGAAGATATACGGTATGCCCCATTATTGAAAAGATGAGCAAATGGTTGTGAATTAATCCCCATGTATTCGGCTTATTTCTCAACTAGTGAATTCTATATAAGGTATCATCCATCCTATTGTTAAGAGGCCTGCATCACTGAATGGCAAATCTTTGATAGGGGCTGATCTTCATTGACAAGGCCAGAGAAGTGCAGCCATGCATGCCTCCTGAGGGAAAAAGCTCCAGCTATATTATTTTATGCATAGTCTGCAACATGGCAGATGTATTGATTTGTGGCTCAAATAAATGGCAAGCTTCTGCATAAAACATCTAAACCAAAAGATGTTCAAAAACCATAGCCATCTTCTCCCATAGAAAAATACTAATAGTGAGCCATAGATGCATGGTGAGCTGAAAGGAAAATTCCAGAGGTTTTCATTTTTCCTCATTCATTGGTGTGGAAGGCATTTTAAGTCAGCCTATTCTTTGAAGAATCAACTATAATAGAATTTGGGATAGAGTAGTTAAAAAAATATTGTTATTCAGTTCTGGACATATTCAGGAAATGTTCTGGATGTGTCCAAACACCTTTGTATACAGAAATGGATGTCCCAATGCCGATCAGGTAATGATGACAGTTCTGGTATACAGTGGTTAAGTCTGGATATGAAATATAGTATTCTGGATCTTAATGCATAATTAGCCATGAAATATCAGAAGTGACTGATAAGTTGGTGTAAGTAGAAGCTACTAAATAGATTAAGGAAGTGAGTGTATAGTCACTGAAACAACTATAGAGGGAAATGAAAGCAGAAATTCCTGTGGTAGTAAGAGATGGCAAGATATTTAAGTCAAATCTAATTCCAAAGAAATCTACTACTATGCCATAGGTAAGGATCGCTTAGTTTTCAGTCCCACACTGAAAACACAACTACTAACCAGGTAATGGTCATTTAGGAAAGCAGGGAGATATACCAAGAAAGCATTGGCAATAAAAATTCTAAGATAGAGAACTTCAACTATGAACGTCATATTGTCCCTACCGATATGAAAAAAAATGGATTAATAACAAAGAGAACAGCATCATTTGTTACGATCTGGAATGCAGCATAGGAAGGCATCCCCATTTTGATGTCAAACCACTAGGGCATAAACATAAATTGCACCAATCAAGTGACTAAGTCTGGGTAAAATACTGAGACCAAGAGCCAATATGTGGTTGGTTCTCAGGAGAAATTCTTGCAAATCTTTTCAAATAAGATAGGACCAAAGTGCTGTTGAGGCTGAGATGCTTATAAAATCAAATAATGCCATAAAGATAGCAGTGTTAATAAAAAGGAAACTGATTGTCCTGCAACTAACGACTGTAGCAGAATGGTTAATGTTTCATCTGGCCAGTACAAAAAGTGCAGGACTTGATGCTGCATTACTATGTGCATAAGAACTTGTGTTATATTCCTTCCTATGGAAACAGCAACATATATCCCCAGTTAGTCTTCTTGAGTGCCATACCAGAGATAGAAGCAATATTCCTGGAGTCAGGATACCACAGATTATCACAGCCAGTTGGACTCAGAGTCCCTGATCTCAAGGGAAGAACTTGGTTATCTATTTGAAGCTGGCTGTGTAAAGAGGCATCTGGGACAGAGAACAAATATGCTCTCACAAAAATCATAGTAATAGATTTTAAAGCCTCCTTAAAGAGTGAGGCATGAAAGAGGTGTAACAATATTCCATCATATCTGAGGCATGAAATTCTGGCAATAGACATTGAAGTCTTCACAAAGTTCTTCATCCAGAGGAAAAGATATTCAAAGGTACCCATTTACTACAAATGTCTGAGGGTGGGAATTTGCACCTAAAGCTAAAATAATTGCAGAGAGATTTAAGTTAAAGAAATGTGTTAATAACAAGTCATGAAATAAAAATAGAGTGATGAAAAATATATACCTTTTCAGGATAAAAGGAAAAGAAACATTTTAAGAAGGGGGGGGGAACCACACACAAGCAAATTCAGCATGACAAAAAGTACAATATTCTTTTTAGTGAGAATATTCCTCACTAAATATTGGTATGGCAGTAAAAGAAGAGATTTGGGCAATTTAACATTAAGTGGAAAGTAGTAGGATCACATAGCTTAGCAAGAAAACATTCTAGAATATTGGTCTTCAAAAGCAGAAGCCTACTTGAGTATTTATTGAATATGAACAAGAAAGACCAATTATCTCTGTGGTTTAGGACAATATACTTATTTGTGTAAAGTAAAACTTTGATCCTAAAGTGGTCCTACATTAAAGATCTGATTCCAAAACTAGCCAAAGGTCAATTGGATGGCTACAAGAATTAAAATAAATTCATTTTCTACCAGCAGAAAATTCTACTGGAAAGATAGCACTTACTCTCCTCCTTGAGTTATATCAGCAGAAAATGTTGTCAGTATAGACATATCACTGGTACTGGTTCACCAGTGGCAATGATTAAAATGGGACACACCCAAATATTCTTCACTATATTAGCCCTTGATCTTTTCAGTAGGAGAGGAAAAAGAGGAACTAACTGTAGCAAATTGGCAGAACTCAGGGTGGTGTATGCTAGTTAAAGATCTATTCCTCTTCACACATAATAGGACAGTCAGGAACCACATACTCCTTGATACATGTCACCAGAAAAAATTTCTAGAATCTATAAAGGCGCTTAAAATTTATGTTGCAAATGTGAACAATAAAATGAGACATTTTATCATCTTTGAAGGACATATTAAAAATCTAGAAAATTTTGAATTCAAATACACACACTGATTCAGAAGATTTTAAAGATTAATATGTAATTGAGATCCAAGTTTTTTTCTTCTGGAATTGATGGATTAACAGTTTAGACAGTACTTTACTTTTTTCATTTCTGCACTTTTCATCCCACCTCTATTCTTTTTTTAATTTGCATCAGTTTTTCTCTTTTAAATTGTAACTTTTAATAAAATTACTATTCAAAAAAGGGGCATTTGTCTTACCTGATACGCTCCTTCTCGTTGGCTGAAGATAGCATCCATGAACGGGTTGACTTTATCTCCTAGCTGATTGGACTGAGTTTGTCAGAGCTGTTAGGACACACCTCCGTTAGCAACGGTCCCCAGCTTTTGGCGAAGGCGTAGCGATAGACTGATATGTCTCCTTGTTAATGGTGTCCACCTCTGGACTCAGGACCAGACAGTCTCTAGGGTGGGACTGGATGCTATCTCCACCCAATGAGAAGAAGCATATCAGGTAAGACCAATACCCCGTCTTCATTGTGGTGGAGATAGCATCCAGGAATGGGACATACCAAAGCTGGCATGTCCTATGGGTGGGCCGCATTCTGGTCAAAAATCCCCTGATCAGAATGAATCCTCTGGAGGACTCGCCTGCCAAAGGCCACTTCAACCGAAGTGAAGGCTGATGAAAGGGGATGGAGAGGACCATGTAGCTGCTCAACAAACCTCCTTGATAGTGGTTTGGGTCGCCCAGGCCACTGTCGTGGCTGCATTCCTGGTGGAATGGGCCAATTATCCTCCAAGTCAATGGAAGGGCTTGGAGTTCTTGGCAATCCAGCACCCCACGGTCAATGGAGTGACCTTGTTGCCCAGGGTAGAAGGCTGGAAGGACACAAGAAGGGACTCTATCTTCTTGAAGGAGGAAGTCCTCTTAATATATAAGCAGAGGGCCCTCCTTACATCCAAGGTGTACTACTTCTTCTCCAGGGCATGTACTGGGTCTAGGCAGAAGTTGGGGGGGGGTATAAGTTCCTGAGCTCTATGGAACCAGGAGTTCACCTTAGGGACAAAGGAAAGTCCAACCCCAAGTCCACCCTATTGGAATGGAGGATGCAGAGAGGGCGACCAGCTCTGAAATTCGACTAGCCAATGTGATGGCTACCAGGAAGGCCACTTTTCAGGTTAGGAAGCGCAGTGTGGCTGATCTCAGTGGTTTGAAGGAGGCCTTGGTCAGTGAGTGTGGTACCTTGATCTTGAGATTCCTGTGGAGAAGACTGATCTGTAGTTCCACCTGCGGGCAAGTCCTGCAAGTACAGCCTATTAATCTGACAAGTTTGGCTCTCAGTTGCAACGGTTGATCACAGTAATGGCGGGAAGCTGTCATTACATCCCTGGGGGTGCTTGCAGACTTATTTTGGCTGCCTCTTTCTGCCCTTTTGTGCATAATTTGTCCAAAGCTCTCTCTCATCTGCGCGTGTCTCTTTCGGCTGCCTTGGAGCTCTTATGAGCCACCGCAGCCTTTTTCTCCATTGTAGATATGCCATTTGTCTCTGCTCCAGTTGAGGAATTTGAGAGACTGCCGGTATGTTTGTAGACTCCTCGGCAGTCCTTCCTCCGCAGCTGCAATCAGCTGCTGCATCCGCCATTTTGTCTGTGATTTGACAGGCAGACTCTCTCATTGAAGAGCTCTGCTGCCAGCATAGTCTCTGAGATATCAGAGTATGCCCACGATATGGGCAGGGACTTGAGTCACTCCTACTCTCAAAGGGAGGAAGCTTTAGGGCTAAGTTGAGAGTCTGACAGCCTTTTTCGCATCCTTTTTTTAACAGCAGGGCCCACTTGACAGCTGCTGTGGCCAAGCTCCCAAGCTGTGCTGGAGCAGAAGGTGCCTTTCTCCTCTTTAAGACCATAGTGGTTGCAGTGTGGAGCTAGATTCATTCACACTAACCATTTTGCACAATACCTGAAGTGCATGCCGACCCAACGGCCTTCAGCGGGGTCAAGATAAAGCTATTCACGCTGGCATAGCCCAGCGGCTCTATGGGTAGACTGGGAGCCAGCCGGTTGGAACTGCGTCGCTCGAATGCTATGGAAAATCCAAGAAATCTATCCCAAAGAGAATGGAGCAATACTTTGACATGTCTGTCCTAGCTGATGGACTGAGTCAAAAGCTGGGAACCATTGGTAACAGAGGCATGTCCTAACATTGGATTCAGTCTGTCTAACAGACAGGTTGTCTGTCCAATCAGCTAGGAGATGAAGTCAACCCATTCCTGGATGCTATCTCTGCTACAATGGAGAATAATGTAATACTCTAGCAACCTTTCTTCCCAAGGATTTTCTGCCGATAGAGGAAAGATAACTCATTGTATCTATGAATTTCTTCAAATTAGGCCATCTTTCTTGACCTATGAAAGATTCTTGATGCTCCTGCTGGAATGGTTGACATTGGAAAAAGCAGACAAAGCTATCAAAAAAAAGTTTTCCCTTTATCTTTTGAACTGAACCATTCTACTTTTGTTCCTCTGAGAGGAAAAGATTCTTGGAAAACCTATGAGCTCAAGTAATCATAAAATATGTACGGTATATACTGAAAACTGAAAACCCTTGATATTGTTTTCCTCGTAGTTACAATATATTCTATAGCAGTGGTATCAAACTCGTGATGACACATTGTCATCATGTGACGTGTCACAACTTTTCCCCCTTCGCTAAAACGGGGGTGGGCATGGCCAGCATGTGACATATCCGGCCCGTGGCCAACGAGTTTGACACCCCTGTTTTATAGTCTAACACGAACAATGGAGCCAAACTGCTTTACAGAATATGCAAAACATATACAGAAGCATGCAACAGAAATCTGGAGTCCCCCTGCTTTTCTCTGAATTTTTCTAGGAAAGAAAAGAACTAATTCAATCTTTCTCTGCCACAGCTCCATGCCCTGTCACACATAATTCTATGGCAAAGTACTATTTCCCTGTTGAAAAGCAGAGCAACAGATTTGTCCAAGTGCCAGTGAGACATCATATTTCTATCTATCCTTTAAATCATCCTTCTGCTGGGTAAAGGCACACACTCTACTGAGACTATAAACCCTAAGAGGATCAGCCTAAGCATTACACCTGGGGCAAGCTAAATAAAAAAAGGTCACCAGTGCTTTTTAAACATGGACAAAAAAGTAGTAAAATGTGTTTGGGGGAGGGAAAAAATCTGGCATTAAATCATGACTTTTTGCCTGGCTCGCCTCATTAAAAATGGCCTTTTGAAAAGTAAAATTATCATTGTAAGTGATAAGATCTTTAAGAAAATAATTCACGGCTTCTTCACCCTTTAATATGATAGCCGCCATCGGCTAATTTTTTTCTTAATGGCAACGAGGCTATCAATCTTGTCCAAGGGTTGCTTTCATCCTTGCTTCTCTCCCCTGCCACCTTTCCAAATAGCCATAGTTTCTATTGCTCATAGAAGCAACTGTCTTGTCTTTTCTTTTCTGCTTCTGCACTAATGGTTTCCAATCCGATGAATCCCCCTCTGAATCATAAGCTAAGCATAAATGCTCAGTTACAACATTACATGACAAATTGAAATTAGGGTGCACTTTGTTCTGCAAAGTTGGTAATTAAATAATGGAACAAAAATTGCCCAGAGAGATAGTAGGTTCTCAATTCTGTGTATTCTAAACTGTAGCTTTAGTCAATCATAAATTAAGCACCCATAAACGCCTAACAAAGTTTTCCTATACATGATTATTTAGGAAAAAAATCCTTCCCCCCCCCCCCCGAGTTGCTTTCTAGATGTTTCTAAAATCCTGATCCTATTGACTGGGGCTTCTGGATGTTTTAGCTCAGCAACATTGGGAGGATTACACATTCTCTAAACTTGCAACATAAATTGATATTTAGGGAA
>JANHFK010005455.1:211390-223289 GCA_036250565.1 Sibynophis collaris | reverse complement strand
GAGCCTTTCTAGGAGTCTGGGGAGGGTGAAAACGGCCTTCCCAACCCTCCCGGAGGCCCTCCTGATGCCAGAAACCTCCCATTTGTCAACTTCTGGTGGGACCAGAAGGCCTGTTTTTCGCTCTCCCCAGGCTCCAGAACCTTTCTAGGAGTCTGCGGAGGGCAAAATGGCCTTCTAGATCCCCCTGGAGTCCCTCTGGAGCTGGAAACTGTCCGTTTCCGGAGGCCGGGGATGAAACAGAATTAGTTATATTTCTTCTACCAGTAATCCACAATATACACTAATGATCAGCAAACAGTATAGCAAGTTAAACAATTGACTACTGGGAAAACTGGGTAAGACTTCACACAGTACCATGGCCTTCGTTTCTATGACTAAAATATGTACCTGGTAGCCATTAGCTACCCAACCCTGCATTAAGTAGGGATAGAAATGAAATGACTAGGTTGAATAGGTTATAGGGTTTGTGGCTGTTTGGGAAGAATGAGATAGTTGTTTCTGTGCATAGCAGCCTTGCAATCAATATATTGATAGCCCTCTGGGGAGGTTCTGAATCTTTCCCCTGGCAGAAATCAGGTTTTATTCTAGCCCAGAAGTGGGGGTGTTAATTTGAACTAGAGGCAGGGCCACTGGCACCAGATTGTCAAACTATAATTTTATATTAGCCACCATAATACTTACTAGAATTTTATGACAATATCTACATGTCCAAGCAGAGTTTAATGAGAAAATCTATAGTTTTGCTAGGGTATTTTCTCCTAGTTTGCATAATACCTTGTCTACAACCCAGTAAAGCTTTTGACCCAAGATAATAAAAAGGTGATAAAAACAAGCTATAAAAATCAGTTTGTATGTATATTTGAAACAGCCACTACAAAATTATGGATTGTTTCCACAAAAATAAAAGAAAACAAAATGCTCCTAGGTGGCGATTAATCTAAGGAGAAAGGAGAGAGGAATAAATGGAACAATTGTAAAAACAATTTCTAAGAAGAATGCAGGAATATATAACAGAAAATTCGGCAGTGATGGTGAAATGGAGGAATATTGGCCCAGAAATATATTGATAGCCCTCTGGGGAGGTTCTGAATCTTTCTGAATTAAATATAGATATTTAATTCTTGAATACAATTTACAAGATTCATTTGCAAGAACTCATAACTAGGCCTTTTTAAGTTGAAGAAGGAATACCAGTTAATATGTCGAACCTGTGCCATGCTAGGTTAGTTATACCTTTGCTGAAATCCACCATCCTTCGCAGAGGAAAATCTTATTTCACCAACTTTTAAAATATTTTTAAAACTGTGTGTAAGAGAAGGAGATGGATGAGAGATTCTGGCAGTCTACTAAGGAAACTTAGAAGATGAAAAGGATAATCAGCAGAAGAGCTACAACTTAGTAGCATATCGCTTTTTTGCATCTTAAAGAGTCAAATTTAATCCTCCCTTATCTTCCAGGCATAAAAGGTAAAATTTAAGCTCAGTTTTCCTCAAATAAAGCTAGGGAGAAATTCTGTCTAAAATCCTAACAAATTGATGATATTGAGCTAAACGTATTAATGCTTTGACACTCTTATGCTTGTAATAAATTAGACTTCAATTCAGCCTCACCCCAGCTCAGTGTTGATACATGAAAAGGGCAAGAATCTCTGTCTCAATCTAGAGTTTGAGACCCAAGACTGCACGACGGGATGAGCTCCCATTACTTGCCCCAGCCCCTGACTACCTAGCAATTAAAAACATGCAAATGACAGTCGATAAATAGGTACTATTTTGGCGGGAAGGTAACAGCAGTCCATGAGCCCGACATATAGTCATCCGGCCACATGAGTGTCTTTCCCCAGGATATTCTTTGGAAAGGAGGAGGGAGAGGTTGATATGTGATTCATTACATTCAGAGTTATTCGATCATCCCAGAGAAGCTCAATCTGTATCCATCAACTATTCCAGCTCTGGAAGGTGCTAATTTCCTTTCCCTATTTACTGTCGATGCAAAGAGGTTTGGGTTTTGTTTTTGTTTTTTATATTACAGATCTGTCAGCCTAGTGTTACAACGTCCTTTCTCTTCCTCTTCTGTCTAATCCAAATTGGTGGTGGGCTGGGAATGAGCCTGCAGATTGGTCTCATCATTGTCAACTGAGAATTGTTTTTCCTATAATTTGTCACTTTATATCAGTCATCCTCCAAAAATTCAGGTGACATGTATGCAGAGATAAGAATGTATGACTAACACAAGGTTTGTTATGAATTTCATGCCTGAGCAAGGATCAGAACCTAAACGTTACTGGTCAAAAGCACAAATTTTCTTAATTACATCATATTTGTTTTCCAAATTAATGAAATGATATATCAATGTATAAAAAGCTGGTTAAAAAATAAATGAAGCATTAACTGAGCATTCTATATCTCTTCAGGAAACATCTTGATTCCTACTTACTACAAAGGTGCGCTATTTATTAGAACAGTTCTTTCCTTTCATGAAGTGTTTTAGAATGAGGCCGTAAAGTATCTATCCAGGTGGGTTGGGCAAAATAGTGAGATGGGAGAGAGCAGGACGTTTTGTTATTAAGACCATGTTCAGCAGACATTCACTTTCATATTTGTCTCTGGAATAGGCTTAATATCTCGTCATATTGTCAGTATTTTTATTTCTCTAGACCAGTCTTTCCCAATGAGATATACTGGATATTAATCTCATTCCATGGCCCCCATTCTATTAAAGCTCTATAGCTCTAAACCATAGGCCCCCAATGGGGATGCCACCATGCATGGTGTGTAAAAAAAGGGGGAATATGGAAATGATATACACTAATGAAGTGAAATTTGTAGAGTGTAATTACTGGCAATTAAAATTTATTAATTGTCATTTATCTCTATTTGATTTTTAATCAGGCTTGCCTCTATTACCTCCTCCCACTCTGCTACACAGATTGTTTGTTCCACCTCAGCTCCTCCACCAAAATATTCATTGGTCTTTTTTCTCAGATCCACGTTTTACAGCTGGCAAAAGGGAGAATCACTCCAGAAAATGTTAGGTGCAAACAGCACCCCAGAAGACACTGGTTCTACTACATAAGAGGTGTATCCCTTCTAGAGACCAAAGAGAAGGTGATATGTACATGTTGTACAAGATGCCATATTTACTATCATTATTTGCCAGTACAGCTAGACTCAACATTCGTATCAGACCAAAAATCAGTAACGGAGACACTGCCCTTGTACAAAAAAACCTTCAAGATTAACAGATTCACAGTCTTTACTTTACATGGATAGTGGCCTTTGCCAAGATGATCCTCAAAGTGGACCCAACACCTTGGCATCCTCTTGTTTGTCGCTATTGCCGGCGTTAAGATTCTCCTTCTCCCAGCACCCCCATCAATCAGCAACCACAGGGATGATCTGTTAATGTTTTTCCTATAGACAGACACATTATGTTTCTACGCTGCTTCTGCACACACCATGTTTACACCCCTTCTCTCTCCAGGGAGTAAATCAACCAAATTGATACCAGCCGTGATTAATTGTGTATCTCGGACCAATCTTTCCTTGAGTCCCTCATGCGGGTGGCTTCCTCCTCCTCCTGCAACAAACCAGGGAAGAAAGGAGGCTCTGCATGGTTTGACGGATAGAGCCTGCCCAGGACGCAGCGAGATAAATTTGAGAGGCCTATGCTGGGCTGTCAGTGTTAAAGATGATGGATGGAGGAGGTGAGGCGGGAGGGACCCGTTGAGCTTGGTGTAATGGAGAAGGTTCCTGGGGGATGGATGTTTGCCTGGTGATTCGGCGTTAATCTCTGGGCCCTGCTGAGGTGCTGACGACTGATAACAAGGAAATAGGAATGACAACAATTTTTAGCCAAGAGATTCTTCACAAAAATGCCAAGCTGCCGGAGGTCTGACAGGCTCTGATTGAATGGGCATAGGGAGGGGGCAGCCACTTTGGTGAACATGCAAAAGATGGATCATTTTATTCCCCCGCCTGACCATCTACATTTATTATCATTCCTCCTAATTCCACCTCGCTTAGCAGCTTGTCACCACTGTTTCTCTTCTGCCTGGGAGCTGATGGAATCAGACCTTTTGCGCAGGTGAGTCTGCAAGTTAATGTAACCAATGGCCAGGCTCTCCGGTGAAAAGCAGGCTGCTTAAAACAATGAGCCAGAAATGCTCTACTAAAAAAAAAGGAGGCATTTGAAGAGAGGTGATAGAGAGAATTGCTGAAGAGTTTGACCAAAGGGAATACAAAGAATGCTGCCAGCCAACCATCTTTCTTGTCAACTAACTTTCCATTCTCATAATGAAAATGAAGCAGAACTTGTGGATGCTGTGCAGATAATTTATAGCCACATGTCTACTACTTTCCCAGTTGGCTGTGCTCACAGAGAATCAGTAGCCACTTATAACTCACTTTTCCTGTCTAATAAATGGATATGGAGATGGCACAATCAGCCTTATCCTACTCATCTCTAGGTTCATGCCAAGAATAACCCCCTTTTCTCCCTATCAAAGTTGGAGGTGGGCCAAGTCTGATGTTTCTTCCAATGGACTCTAAGACCACCCAGATAAAATTGGAATAATGAAATGGTGTCACATTTACAATGATATTCACTGCCTGTTATACAATTGCAAGAGAACAGATCAGTACAAAAGAAGCAATCAAGCAATGACATCATTTAATTGCTGGGAAAGGGTCAATTCAACCTGTGGTTGGATCTACACAGTGTGGAAGTTCTTCAATCAAACACATTTTGCATATACTTTCACAAAGAAATTAAAAAGAAAAAAACTGGACAGAAAATATCCAAGAGAGAGAGAGACTTACTAATCTACTGTTTTAGATGATGTGAGTCAGTTAATGATATATATTAGGATGCAACCTCTCCTGCAGAAATAAATCCTGGAATATAATATTAAAGAAAAGTTCCTCTGAGCCTGTACAAAATATCTTTTTCTTATACTGAGCAAACACAAAAGAGTTAGGCTTCAGCAATGTCATCTAGATGAAAACCTGTATTAAAAATTGTAGTTCTAACCAGTTGCAGTAAAATACAAAATTTTCACTTATATCTGTTTTGAACAATTCATGTCCAGCATTATCTTACCATTTGATGTTCACTTCTCTCATAAAAGCATTGTCCCAAATAAGTTTCTATTTTTAATTAGAATCCACTTCTTAAGATTCTGAAGTTCCATTCTGTCAACCAAATCCTTTTATATGTATTTATATACTTTCATAATTCCTACTCTAAATTCAGCTTCCAAGGTATTCAGCCACACATAGTAAAAATGCATGTAAAAGAGGAAAAAATTAAGGACTCATTCACATGGATTTCCAACTATTTGTGGAGAAAAGGGTGCCACTCTAGAAATATTTACCTGAAATACACACAGGCTACAAAAAGGCAGCATGAATTTTGATCTTAGTAACCTAGATATGTATTAGCAAAACTATGTTAAACAATATAACAATTTACATAGAATGTAAATTGGGTTGTACTGCTATGTGGTAGAACATTTGCACTATTCCTCATGAAAATAGATTATTGTGGTCTGAAATGTTAATTAGGGAGGCTGTAATAACCTTAACTAGCAGTAGGCTTTCAGCAGATGCTAGACATATGGATTGCAAAACAACATAAACTGTTTCCACAGATTAAGCAAAGTAATTTAAGGATAAAATTAAGGCATTTTGAAACCTCATTTTAATAATCTACATGACAAATAATTGATTTGAAGGTTATGTGTACTGAAGAAAATGTCATTATTGATCTGGCTTTTTCATTTGTATGAAATACAAAAATAGATATTTTTTCATTTTTTGGAATACTGAAATGCTGTTAAAATATAGCAATAGCAATAGCACTTAGACTTATATACCGCTTCATAGTGGTTTTACAGCCCTCTCTAAGCGGTTTTACAGAATCAGCATATTGCCCCCAACAATCTGGGTCCTCATTTTACCCATCTGGGAAGGATGGAAGGCTGAGTCAACCTTGAGCCGGTGAGATTCTGAACTGCAGATCTTGAAGTAGCCTGCAGTACTGCACTCTAACCACTGCGCCACCTTGGCTCATATGATATCAGGTGTGAGCAAGCCATATCGCTCACAGCATCTGACACAGGGCAGCTGAATTTTATGATGAATTTTTTGTTTCCTTACCCATTCAATGGTGTGAAATGGAGCATCTCCCACCTTTAACTTCTCCTTCCCAAAATCACTCAGGAATTGCTGTTTTTCAAACCAATTTGGGTAAAAGTTTTGCTTTTTATATTTTTAAAAAATATATAAAAAAGCTTTGAACATAGGAATAAAAGTCGAAGGCCTCTCTGTCAGGCAAACTGTTTCCGATCCTGTTCTTAGGCCTCCCCTAAACAATTATATAGAGTAGACTTGTAAGATTTTAATAATAATATTGATAAGAATGGCTTTTGTACTAGAAAACTGCCACTCCGTCCCTCTCCTATCCCCCAAATGTATCATAAATTTTCGGCCTCTCTCAGTGACTTCATGACACCAGAAAACTTTCTATAGCCTTTTGAAGGTTAACAAAGTTGCTGCTTTTCATATATTGTCCAACTTTTACAGATTGTGCATAGATTCCGTTTTATTTGGTTATGAACTGAGTGGCTTCCAAATTACTCCTGTAATTGGAGGGACGGATATGGTTCAGGATGGCTTCCAGACTATGTCCAAAATGGAAATGGATGTCAAAGTATAGAAGGCATCAGCATAGATTCAACCTGTCTGTATTTGGGCCAAAAGAGAAGGCTGAAGGCTATAGAGGTCAAGCCTCAAAATGACTCACAATTCTCTCCTTGGACAACAATACTGGTCTAGTTATGCTAAATGTGATTAGACTATGTAGTGGGATTGCAATATGAAAAAAGTGTAACAAAATTGAGTAAAGTAGAAAACAGTTATGTTGTTAAGAAAAACCTAGAAGCACTAAATGGGATTTCAGATCTACTGAAAAATCTAGAGCAATAAACCACTGTTTACTGAAAAAAATAAAATTGACATAGTCACTTGGCACATGGCCAGATGCACTGTGCTCCTGTGTA
This sequence comes from Sibynophis collaris, assembly GCA_036250565.1. Lineage (NCBI taxonomy): Eukaryota > Metazoa > Chordata > Lepidosauria > Squamata > Sibynophiidae > Sibynophis > Sibynophis collaris. The sequence goes on along the minus strand of JANHFK010005455.1, from coordinate 216,229 downwards.
ATGGGATATCTGAGTAATTAATGCTGAGTACAGCCTACGATTTTGTAGTCTATTGCAATGGTTCTTAAAGTAGAATGAGTGTAGCATAAAAACCTATCATTTGTTCTTATGCTGCACACTATTTATAAAACCCATATGCTAGAAGCATGATGCAATTTAGTAAGAGAAGACAAAAAGGGAGATTTGAGCACTTGCTTTTAGTGAATTGAGCGCAAACAAACTGGTGTATTGGGAATGTGGGTTGATGCTGATGCTGATGTGTAATTGTTTAGTTATGTGCAGTCTTGTAATTTATTAACCTGTTAATATCACAACTCAACCCACTTTGGATAGAACTCTGCAACTATAATAAGCAAATAATCAACTTCTAGTGGAGCATATGTTAAAACACACACAGAATGATGTGACAATTTACTATCTTTAATATAACAGGAAATAAAGAAATGTAGAAATGGGAGAAATTACATGTATTTAAGCATATTTAATCTCATAGCACAACCTGCTGTGCTTAACCAACATGGAAATAAATAAGTGTATAGCTAGCCCAAAACCTTTGGGAGGGAGAAACAAATTGGGTGTTCACTTTTTTGAGCTAGTCTAGGCCATTTAACAAGCAATATTTAGAAGGCAGGGACATTTAGGGGCTACCCCATCTGCCCTTGATATGGACCTACAAGTAAGTATTTGTAATTGGGCATAAAGAAATTAGAGCTGAAATGGAGAAACTATAATTTTCACAATGTTGTTGAACTACAATTCCCAGCAAACCTCCAGTGGTGAGGAACACTGGGAGTACTGACACAGCAATATCACAAAAGCTACAGGTTGCATAGTCTAGAATACGACATTTGTTGTGCTCTCTGCCTCATATTAGAGTAGGTTTTCTCCTGCCAAAAAGCGACACATAACTATTGCAATACTTTTAGTAGAGTTTGCTTTTCTCTGAAAAGCGACTAAAGTTAGAAGTGAATTAAATTATGCTTTCAGTTTCAAGGAGGTCTTTATCTGCAGGATGAGATGAGGGAAATTCTGTTATTTGACATGAATTCTGCAATATTTGTAGGGGGGTTGGGGGAGGGAGCTTTTGGCAGTGGCAAATTATGGTCCGAAATTGCATGATTTTGACATGCTCCCTATCAGAGAGCAGAGTAATACAGATGCAAAATAAGCGAACTCCATTCCCCAGCCTTGTAAGAAGCATCGCAGTGTAAAATGTTAAATCAGTGACCATCCTACAATAGGATTACATCGGCACTGAAAACAGATATAGTGACACAGCTGTGTAGGGTTAAGAAGGTAGATGGCTTATCCATACTATGGTATTTCTAAGCTGTAGATTAATGCTTTTTTCCACCATTCATCTTCCTGCTATGGTATTAAAAAGCAACCCACTGCTGGGAACACATTAGTGACTTGCAGCAGATTTTTCTTTGTGGTGATAATTACAAAAAAATAGAGAGACAATAACTATTAATATTTTATTGCAGTCTTTAATGAGCTAAAGCAGATCATATCGCAGTCCACTGGAACTTGGTTATTCTTCTATCCTTACCCCCCTCCTCCCAAAGGGAAGGGGGATTTCCTTCCTGACAAGCTTTAACTGCATTATATATTCATAGTGTCTGGCATGTTTTCAGAATGCAAACAATCCTCTTTATCCTTATTCTTATGGTTTATGCATGGTACCTGTTTCTACAAAAGACCCAAACACCTTTAAGCCTATAGTCAAGAGGAGAATCTGTTTTGCAACAAGAAGCTCAAAGGTGGGCTAGTTAAGAATGCGTCCCATAGGGACTTGCGGAATGAGTGTTAATGGTGCAAAGCACATCCTGAGCTGCAGGACAGGGAAATATAATCTTTTGTTGGCTGGGGGCTACATTGTGCTCCTCTGTCTAGTTGAAGGCTGCGAGATGACCCTCCAGTGATATCATCAGAAGATATAAGGGCAATTTTCTGCTCTTTTGAATGAGGTTAAAGATGGGGATATCAGAGGTTCTGGGATGCAAACCTGTACCATTCCCGGCTTTGAAATTGCCTAAATTGGCCTGAAATTATTCTACTGAAATGTGATTGCAAAAGAGCAGGATTTCAGTAACCCAATTTGGGGCACTCAACAGGAGGTTAAGGATGGGAAATGGAACAGCTTGCTACTACCATTTCCATTTTTGAAAAAGAAATCACACTGCCCCAAATTGGCATTTTGCTGTTGAATTTTGTTGGCACTATATTGGGATGTTGAGGAATCTTTGTGCTGTAAGCTGTAACGTTCGTTACATAACTACTGACTTGCATTTGAGCCCATTTTTAAGCATTACTCATTTATATTTAAGTCCATTTTTCTCAAAATTAAATTTATATTTAAAACCATTATGAGTTTATCTTTTGCATGGAGAAAGTGGAAGATAAAGGTATTTAAATAGTAGAGCATAAGAATTCTGAAGACAAAAAATAACTCTGGAAAACTAAAACAGCAGGCAAATAAAATCTATTAATGTAAAATCAAAGACAGCATAGCTGTATTTTTAAAAGATAATAAATGTCAGGTCTTTTGCCTGAATTGTTTGATTTTAATTTCATGTTTTTCAATGTCAATTATTACTGAAACATTTTCCACTGAAATACTAAGTGTATTACTATTAAGGTTATCCACTCAAATACTAAGTGTATTAACTATTAAGATTATTTGGTTCTGAGTATACTATAAGATGCAGCAGCAGCAGCAAGGTTATTTATCTTGAGTAACAAACTAGCTGAATAATAAACAAACACTAATTTCTTACTATGACTAGTTTCATATACTGCATGAAGATATCATGAATTTTGTTCAATTTTAACTCTGTAGGTTGCATAAACCAATTATTGGTGGCTTGGAGGATATATTTAAAAATATATTACTTGTACCCAATCTACATGGTTAATACAACAAACCATGGTTAAAATAATTTAGTGTGCTGTAAACCCAACCATATTTGAAAACATGCGCAGAAGGCTTTGCGCATGTGCAGAGGGTTAAAAACCAGGAAGTAATGACATCCAGGTGGGTGGGCAGAGACCTGCACTACCGCCGCTACCAGTTTGCCAAACCACACACCACCACTGCTACCGGCACGCGCGAGCTGGGCAGAACCGGCAGGATTTCACCACTGTAACTACCATTTTGACAGGTTTTCCATAGTGTCAGTGGATGTACATAGTAGGAAAGACTCCTGATGAGTCTAGCTTGCCTGCAGCTTTTTTAAAGCAAGGGACCAACAACTAATCAATCAATTAGTATCCTACGCAGCTGGATGGGGAGGTAGGATGAAAATAGCTCTTATGATAATCAATACCTTATACAGCCATTTTTTCTTCAAAACAGGAAGAGTCAGCACTCCTATATTTCGTTCACTTTCAAAGTTACTTGTGCTCGTGTGATTGAGCACAAAGCAAACAGGTATTGTTATAAGAAACAGATCAGACCTACAATGTTTTGTTTCCACAAACTGCCATGCTTTTTACTTGGCAAAGAACATCTTGGAGTTTATCCTCAGTGGGAGGTAAGAAACAAGGTCTAGGTTTCCCTGCACCTGTAACCAGGGAGCCTGGCCAAAAGGAAGTAGTATGGGGCTAGCATATGGTTGGTGTTCAGAAATACATAATTACTTCAACAGCCTACATGACCAGCAGGGAGACTTAATGTGCTGACAGCGCTGCATTTTTTACCTTTAGTCAATATGAGAAAGGCCCCAGACTATGACTCTAAACATCTGGATTCCATCAATCTGTGATCCATCATCACCTATTGGCATTCGACCATTGCCTCGCCAGAGCAATGCTGCTTGTTTTATTAATATGTCAAATACATTATCCATGTAATACACTTGTCTTCCTTTTCCCCTCCCTCCGAACTTCCCCACTGCTTCTGTGCAACAGATTTGAATTTATAATAGATCAGTTTGCATTACATGTCTGTACATCATAATTTGTCAAGTTTAATAGAACTTAGTAAGGAGAGAAAGGAGAAATGCCTTCACGTCATGTGTGTTTACTGTTGAAATGTCTGCATAACTTTATTTCTCTTCTTATTCCTATAAATCGGAGGAATTGCCTTGTTTGGGAATCGGTAACTTTATTCTTAAATCATCACTCATGGTTTTCCCTATTTCTCACACCTCTCTTCTAAATAGTGTACTGTATACCATATCACAAAATATTTTGCACTGAGCGGTAAATAAAATTGCCTGCCTCTGGGTGGCCTAGATTTCTAGTGCTGAGAATTCCAACTACATTTCTTAGAGAACCCCTCACTTGGAATTTTAATACAATCATGACAAGGAAGACACATTCAAACTAAAGATTAGATTCTATTAGATAAGATAGACAGAATAATAATTATTGTCACTTTGGATGTACACTAATTGGCATACATTAAAAAGGAATTTCATTGCATTAGAGAAAAATAATGACATATGCGCATTTCTTTTTGGCTGTAAATTAAAAATGATACTTGTGAAAGAGAGGGTTTCTTGGTGTGCAGTAAAAGGGACCTACATCACCTGTTTAGAAGTTGTGGTATTATTCACTTGACCCAGATTGGCAATAGGCTGGCAATGCCTTCAAACTCAGAATTCATGACTGAAAACTGTGTGAATTTCAAGAAGCAGTTATAACAGAAAATGGATTAAAAAGCCATCTGTAGATTTCCAGACGTTGCTTTTAATGTCTTCATAAGGAGGTATATGTGAAGTATGGTGGAGAAAAAGAAGTGGCCCAGTTTACTATAAAATATTTAGATTTTTGCTCTTCCTTATAACCAGAAAGCTATGGATTCCCAAATCACAATTACAGAGACAGAAGCAA
>JANHFK010005455.1:136020-148868 GCA_036250565.1 Sibynophis collaris | reverse complement strand
ATTGTTTTTAGGGTAAGGGTTTTAATGGGGACAGTCTTTTAAATTTAATATATTTTAAATTGTTTTTATATTTTGTACTGAATGTTTTTAATATGACTGTAAACCACCCTGAGTCCCGCAAGGGAGAAGGGCGGGATATAAATTTGAATAAATTAAATTAAATTAAATTAAATTAAATAAAGTTTATTGACAATGTTCATGGGTTGAACATCATTGAAATCAAATGTTGAAGTTTTACTACATATCATCTATAACTGGTACACAATATAAGGTAAAATTGCTTCTTTTGAAAAGATCAGTCAAATTGCTATGCCCACCAATTGTGGCTCATATCAGGGTAATCTAAATGGTTATTAAAGAGTGTTGGTTGTACAAAAAAACATCTTTTCTGCACACTAAACATTTTAATTTACTCAACAGACAAATGAGGAACTGGAGTAAAGGCATAAGATCAGTAGGACCTTGCATATAATAGAATGAAGAAAGTATCAGTTTAGAAGGGTGTAATTAGTGAGGCACTCAGATTTACCAAACATACCCATCACTACCTCCAATCAAAAGTGATGCCTTTCCAGGGTTCTTGGGCTAATTGTTGGTATAATCAAAGTTGAAAGGTGGGAAAAAGACTAAGACTTGTAGCTCACAAAATGGTTCAAGACAATATGCAAAGTTCTATCTGCCTTAATATGTATCATTAATGAATTCACATCATGTGACTGGTATAAAATTACCATTTTCTTTGCAAATGGTTCTTGGGGGTGGGGGGGGAGAACTACCGGTAGGTAGTATTTTGCAGCTGTCTCCACCTTCTTTCCCCTCTCCACTGTGGCACAGATGTTTATCAAAGAGCAAAAGCACTGATTGGCAGCATATGTCCTATAAAACAGCCTTGCTGAGCAGATCATGTGTAGATAACAAGGAAAAAGTGGCTGTGAAAATCAAAGGTTCAAAACTGATGACACGCAGCATGCAAGAGGATTGAATTGGAGGGCCTGCATTACTGCAGCAGTAATGAAGTTGGTGTTAAGATTATTTAGAAATTGTTGTTTGCAGCTGCTAGAAGGGCTAGGCAGGCCCTTAAAACAAAGGATCAGATTTAAAAGGAATTACTTGGAAGTGGGGGTGATTGGAAATCTAGCATCAGCTCAGGGTTGAACATTTTCTGGAACCTTTCCTTCTATTGTAGTCAAATAGCCTCCTCTAGTTCCTAGGAACAATACTAATTTTCTTCTCCATCTGTTCCCAATTGTAGAAGGTACATGGCCTTGACAGTCCTGAATTATGCAAAGAAAACAATGCTTGGCAGAGCCACGGGGAATTAGTTTTTCCACACACCTGAACTGTGGAACTCACAGACCTAAAGAGAAGATAACAGAATAATAGATCTGGACGGGACCTTGGAGGTCTTCTAGTCCCCTGCTCAAGCAGGAAACCCTATACCATTTCAAACAAATAGCTGTCCAATCACTTCTTAAAAACCTCCAGTGTTGGACCACCCACAACTTTTGGAAGTAACACTGATTAATTGTTCTGTCAGAAAATTTCTTACTGCTAGGTTGGTTCTCTCCTTAATTAGTTTCCATCCATTGCTTGTCCTGCCTTCAGGTGCTAGGCTTTCTTTCCAATTATCTTGAAGAGATGTATGATTTTTATATAGGAGCTCAATGATGGGTATATAGTCCTTCTTTTTCCACAAATATATACATGAAGTGGGGGAGGGGGAGGAAGAGATGTCAATGTACAACTTTTTACACAGCTTTTCAATGAATTTCATTTGTGTGCTAGAGGTTCCAGACAGCTTCCAGAGTATTTTTGGAGCTGTCCATAGTTACTTTCTACATTTATTTACCTGAACAATTTGGTATCATCAGCAAATCAGACCATTTCACTAATCAGCCATAAAGTTCTGATCTTTTTATAAACGAATTAAAAACTACTATGCACCAAGAAGAGACTTGTTCTGCATATTCCTCTACTGTGAAACATATTCATTCATTCCAATTCTGGTTCTTTTCCTTAACCAGTTATCAAGCGAGGAGTCACCTCTGATCCCTTGGAGATTGTATTTGATTATTTTCTCTTTCACAACATTTTCTATCATTTTATTCTGAACGGATATTAAGCTAAGTGGCCTATAATTTCCCAAGTCCCTACTTGATCCCTTTTTAAAATTGCAGTCATATTGGTTATTTTCCAAACCTCAGACATAAAAGAGATACTATATATTTCTATCAAATATCAGTACTTGCACATTTGTAGTTCTCTAAGAACTCTCAGATGGGTCCTGTCTGGACCAAGTGATTTATTTTTAATCTGTCAAGTGAGAAAATGTATACTCTTCACATTTTGTTGTTTCTGTTTGCCACAGTATGAGTCCACTCCTGAAAAAAGCTAGCTCAAGCATAGGCATCTGTCCTCAGCAATAAAAAGACAAGCAAAATGTTCATTCAAATTCTTTGTCATTTCCCTAATCTCTTTCAGCCATTTTATCATCCCCTCACCTAAACATCTCACTGTCGCCCTGTTCTTTTTCCTGCTTCAAAACTATTTTGAAAATAGTTGTCAGTGTCTTACTGTTCCTTTTTATATCTTTTTGTGTTATCTTTTATTCTTTTTGTGTATTTCTTTTACCAAACTTTCTTTTCTTCTTTATTCTTCTCATTTGGCCACAAATTATTATTTTTTTAAATATATCTTCTTGCTTCTCATAGATTCTTTGTCTCTGCTGTGCTTAACCACTCAACACTGAAATATGCTGCTTGAACCAGTACGAGTAGAAGTCCTAGCCAACAATCCAAATGTTCTGTCATTGGTGAGTGGCTGGAAGAAGGTAAATGTAAAAGAGATTTACTCAGCTGCTTTAAGCAATGACCCAAAGAACAGGAACTGAGCATTTCCTCCTTCCAGCTGCTGTTTTTTCTCATGGTCTCCTGCTTACCTCCTGCCCTTTCACCCTGGACTGCACCTATCAGGACCTAGGATTTGAATGAAGAAGGGAGAGAGAAAAAAGAGGAAGGTAATCTCCAGCTGCTGCTGCTTCTCTCTAGCATATGGTCAACTGCTTGTTCATTCAAGTGATCTATCACAATTAAGCTGCCAGCTTCTGCCTTCTCATTCTAGGTATTGCAAGCAGATTTGATGCATGCTCAGATGGCTTATGCCATGGTAGTTTTGACTACCCAAACTTGTTGTTGATTGGCAAAGGGGGGAAAAAAGCCTCCATCCTGGTTTATAAAAGACAACTGAGTTTTGTCTTTTGAAATTGCGCCTAGTTCTTCAGCAATGATCCACAAGGCCTGAAGATATGGTTTCAGCATCTAGTTAGTGATGTAAAATAGGATTGACAAGAATCTCACATGATCTAGCTAAGACAAAATGTTTCTTTTAAAAACACACAAAAATGGCTATTAAAATCTTAACTCATAGAAATTAGCAGAGTTTGGTAATAAAGTAAATGTATTAAATAATACTGGTAAAACACCAGTATTTTTGTACATAAGTAGCAAATAATGTTCTATCTATGGTTAAGTAATTTGAAGTGAACTAGCATTATGATTTACTCTAACATAAATCAGATTTGACAATAAATAAAATAAATCTATCCTTTAATGGATAATTTTTAGATGGGTTAATCAGCTGAATGAATTTCAGCCTAGTAATAATCTCAGAGAGATAATAAGAATAAGGGAGAAAATAATAGATCGGAGTAAAAAGACTAAAGCATAAATAAGACATGGCTGAATATTTCTAGCTGGAATTCTGGCATACATGTGTTGGGATTCTGTATATTATTGTTAAAGAATCTAGTGTTTAGTATATAAATGATTTACTTACATGTAAATAAATTAATATGTGGTATAGTGGTTGAAGTACTGAATTAGTTCAAGTTCAAGTCTATCATCAGTCCTTGGAAAACCATTTCATGATTTCAGATCAGCCTTTCTTTCTTGGTTCAACTTAAATCCCAATATTATTATTGTAGGTACACTGAAGAAAAATGTGCTGTTTAGAACACCTTGAGCTCTTGGAGGAAAGACGAGGTTACCTACCTACCTACCTACCTAATAAACAGAATATGATAAACCATTCTAAGTCTCCAACACTTATACTAGGAAATTAAATCAGAAAGCTCAACACATGCACGTTCATACTATTCCAAGAAACGGCATGTGACTTAATAATTATAGTAACAGTGTAAATTCCAGTGTGAGGCAGTGATTAAAAGCTGGACTGAGTCAGGAAAAGTTAAAGTATGCAATTTTTGTTTCTGGAGAAAAGGTGGGATATGACTCTAACAAATACATGTGATGCACAAATCCCTAATAATAGTCTGGAAGTTGCCACCTTCAGTACATTTGTACAGCCCCAACTGACAACATTATAATAGTTGATCATTTGATAGTTATAAACTAGTTATAAACTATCAAATCTAAGGAATGCTTCTTTAAATCTTTAAATGCTTCTTTAAATGTTTAATGCTTTCTCAGATGCAACTGCTGTCTGCAGTGTCTTCTGCAGCTGGAAGTAACTGAAAGCTCCTTGAACCTGATATGGCTTCATTGGGAATTATATTAGTTGTTTTGGAACTGAAGAGGCTAGGCATATCACTGCCTTCAGCTAGCCTTTGGTCTACAGCTCTATCCCAAAAGCACTTTATGATTTCCTTGGAAATTAGCTTTCCCAGAACTGACAGTTATCAAGCATTACATTGTTTCAACAGATGAAACATTTAGCATCTCCCAAGAGATGAGTGGAAATCTACTTTTCAAAATTCTTCTGTGTCCAAGCACAAATGAGGACGGGAAGAATGTCACGTCATGCATTTTGCCCGCCTTAAGAAAGCAGGAAAACGGTGCTATGACCTACATAGCTAGTCTCGGGAGTTCAACCTAAGGCTTCTCTTTCATACACAGCAACTTTTATTTCAAGGAATACTCACTTCTATGCTTTTCCCAACTGCATGTTTGCAGGCTCTCTCCTGGTGGCTTTGCCGCGGCTCCCGTTTGATGTTGGACCAGATGGGAGCCTGGCCCAAAGATAAATAAACCTATCAAGTCTGAGAAAACAATCCCACAATTCTTCTGACCTCCTGCCCGCATCAATGCAGGGGGAAGGTCCACTGAAATACTACGATACAGGAATCATCCCCCTTTCTCTATCCTTAAAAGCTCCTCCTCTGTTTGCCTTGGTATGCTCTATTTGTTCAGGATTTGTTTTTATAACATGGTGAACACATGGACTCTCCAAAACTCCATTTATTTTACCTTAGGAACCCTGCCGCTTTCAGCCCAGAGTCTTGTAAGATACTTTTGCACATATATTTAAACTTCTCAAGAAAGAGGAGAAATCCATGCAATGATAACTATAACAAAGAACATCTTAGATTTGTCTTATTCTGGTCATAACATAGCCTACTCATATTTGCTTTGTTGGTAAAGAGGATCAGAAGTCAAAAGATGTCCTTGCATTTTCTGCATGCTCTGCATTACTAACAGGAAGGAAGTAATATCTTTGGTTTTTATTGTGAAAAGAACTTACAAGTTTACATTTCCCAAATCAACCAGTGAAGTGAAGCAAAATTATCCCCCATTATTTATATTTCTCAGAATTTTTACAGTTTACTTACTAATCAAATTTGTATTAGTCGCCCATCTCACCAAAAGTAACTCTGAAGATTTTATCCTTCTTTTAAAACCCCCACGATTTGTTTGTTTATTTATCATAATTTCTATAATACCTCCATTGTAGGACTCTGGTTATTTATATTATCTACTTACTAAAGGCCTCTTTCCCTTTTTTAAAAAGAGTATTTCTACTTGCCTGGCAGCTGGAAGCATTCCAAAAATGCAGACCCGGTCTTTCTGGTTTCAGTTGCTTTTACTATCTCACATTTTCCCATATTACTTTTGGGACTATTTGAAGTTTCACAGAAGTACAGGTAGTCCTCAAATTACAACAGTTCATTTAGTGACCATTTGAGGTTTCAACAGCACTGAAAAAAGTGACATCACTATTTTTCACATGACAGTGGCAGCATCTGTTCAACTAGTTCATATTTATGATGGTTGCAGCATCCCGGGATAATGTGATCACTTTTGCAACTTTCTGACAAGCAAAGTCAATGGGAGATTCACTTAAGAACCGTGTTACTAACTTAACAACTGCACTGATTCACTCAACAACAGTGGCAAGAAATGGGGCAATATTCCCTTAACAAATTCTTGCTTAACAAAGAGAATTTTTGGGTTTAATTGTGGTCACAAATCGAGGATTACCTGAACATAAGCGTTCTGAGAATACACTGATGATGAGATGAGAAAGAGAGGAAAAAATGTGGAGGCTGAGCTGGAAGACCAAGGATTATCTATATGGATTTTATATATAAAATATATAAAAGATTATAAATGGATTTAGATAATACAATACTTAATTTATATAATACATATATCATGTATAATATATATATATCAGCGATGGCTAACCCTTTTGCCGTCGTGTGCCAAAAGCAGGGGGAGCCCATTTCCCGACTTCCGGTGGGCCCGGAAAGCTCGTTTTTTGCCCTCCTCAGGTCCAGAGGCTTTCAGAGCCTGGGGAGGGCGAAAACGGAGGCCCTCTAGAGGCCAGAAACTGAGCCTCCGCACGAGCCCTGTACTTACCTGGCATCCAAAACAGGCCGCATGGAGACTCCAGGGAGGAGAGTGGCTGCGTGGGTGGGGCCAGCCAAAAACCAGTTGGCCCGCACACACATGCGTGCTGGAGCTGAGCTAGGGCAACGACTCGCGTGCCCACAGATATGGCTTTGCGTGCCACCTGTGACATACGTGCCATAGGTTCGCCATCACGGATATATATGGATTTTCATAACATAATGGATTATATATATGGATTTTAATTGTATATATAAAGGAACAGATTCAGGTCATGATTTGAAGAAAACATAGGATAATCTTTCTAATAATTTGAGGAAATTTTTTTAGAAGTATTTCCTTTATTAATAATTGGAATACTGAGCTTTATTAGGTCAAATAAATAGTTAAGTTGGAACTTCAGCCCATATTTTGCTCCATATTCAATTTCTTAAGCTAATTATTTGAACTTTGTGGCCTAGGTTTCTTGGTAGCCATTCCGCAATTTGCTTTGCCATATGGAATTGTTTGGTGGTTCTGTCTATGACAGTTTCACAAAATTCCAAATGTGACCGCAACCCTGAACAAAGCAGAGGACCCTGCTCAAAAAAATCCCCAGAAGTTTCCAAAAATCACCTATGACTAGCAATTCTTCTACTTTAGGAGAATGTAAAGCATTTCATCTTGATTTCCCAAGTATGTAAAACCAGAATTTAAGATGACATTTCTTAATTAGGCTTCCCAATATGGGACAGAGAGAAAGCACACACATGCACCCATATCCACATCCCCCCCACACACACCTAATTCAGCAAAACCCAAGTCTAGTTTATCATCTACACCAAAGTAGACTTCTGATTCGCATTACATGCTATCCATATTCACTGCTCTTTTAGAACATAGCTCATTTCTTCTATATCTTCTATGGGCAAGAAACAATTTCTGACTGCAATAGCATCTCTTCATCTAACCTAACAATATATATGCACTTACACTTATTTGAGCAAGAAGACACAGTTGAGGCAGGAACACAATGCATCTTAGAGTAACCTGATCTCTTAACACAAGCTCCCTGTTGATGTGGACAGCCTGCTCTTTATAGCATTAAGGGAGCAACATTTCATGGAAAATTCAATAAATAGCCTCTTGTCCAGCCAGATGTCTGTAAACAAAGGCTTCCAAATTCAATCAGGCTGTGGCCTCACCATCATGTTCATGAGTAAAGAGTAGAGATATGAAACACAAAATGGATCCTGTGCTTTAAGTGTAGATATCCTAGTGAAGGTATAAATCTTTCATGCATGCAGAGAATGGTTTGAATTCCTTTTTGGAAGATGGAACCAATTTTGGACCCAACAGAAGGAGTGGTTCCATAGTTCAAGTGGGAAAAGAGAAACCTCTTAATCCTTCCAAGTGGATTTAATATAGAAATTAAAACCTCTGATGAAATAAACAATCATTAATATCAGAGAGCTCCCAGCAAAACAAATGAAATCCTTCTATTCAGTTCATCCAGTAAGAAGAAGAGACTGTGTTATGGGCACTGAGAATCAAGAATTTGCAAATAGGATCTGTGAAAGTATTCTTGTTCAGGATTATAACCATCCATCATGACCGCCTGTTCCACTGACTGTCACACTTGGTTTTCCATTCCCTTCCTCCCACAAACATCAATCAACCACAGTTCCAAGACCACTAAGCCTTTTCACTTTCTGGGCACTTTCTTCTTTTTTCCTTAGGAACATGTGTGACAATCTTCTACTACACAATGCTTTCCAGCTTCAAAAATTCTTGGCCACTGTGCTGCAAAGTGGCTATGTTCCCTTACGCTGCTTTGATTAAGAAAAAATAAAGGTCTTCCTGACTAGGACTTTAATAAACTGAAATCTAGCACATCCATTTGTAGAAGGCTGATGTACAGTAATGATTAAGTAGCAGCCCCCACAACTTTTTATATGCTGCACTAATATGTTCTCAACATCAAGACTGAAATGTATTTTTAGTATTATGCCCAACACAATGGAATGCTGAAAAGAAATTATTTAAAAATGTGTGTAGGGGAAGGGGGGAACAAAGTCTGTCTGTCTGTTGATCAGCAGCAAGATAACTCTCTCAATGCCAAACAGAATAAGACCAAATTTGGTGTATGGGAACAAGCTGGCAAAATAAAAAGAGTGAGTTTGAAAATGTACAGGATCTGGTCAGAGGATATAGAGAACAACAACAACAAAAAGTCTCCCTCGAGACCATTTAACCTAGAAAGGCGCAGCTGCTATTAAGGAACTGGAAAGAATTCCAGAAGCCATGCTCTTCCTAGTTTGTCATTCTTTCCAACTTATTGAAAGGTTAGAAATAGATTATGATTCTGCCAGTTTGTCCTTCCATAGGATTAATGTTCCAAAAATGGATCAAATTTGATGTGGCAGGAAAAAAGCAAATTTAAAACATGGACTGGATTAGGGGCCACAGATTTAAAAAAAATAAATCCTGAATGCATTGGTATGAGTAAGGCAGGTAGTCAATGCCTTGGAATACTGCTGCCTGCTCCATTCTAAGCCTTCCTTCTTCCTATTCATAGAGTAAAAAAGCACATGCAGCACACATAACCACCCTGCACAAGAAGCACAGAGGTGCAACATATACATATTCACCTTTATTAGACACACACACACACACACACACACACACAGGGATCAATCTGCTCTAACTGACCCATTAATGTATACATAAAGATAGAGACTATTTATTTATTTATTTGTATGGCTGCCCATCTTAGAGGACAGCAATGAAACCACAAAAACCATAAAAATCATAAAAACAAAATATAAAGTCTGACACCTAAATAATCCTCTCGGGATGTCCCTGCAACCATTCATAGACTCCCATCACTCTGCCCCAGAATCTGGAGGAACACCCAGGTCTTTATGGCCTTCTAGAGGGCGTAAAAGGTGGTGGCTGGCCCACTCGCCAGGCAGAGAATATGCCACAGAATAAGGGCCACCACATAAAAGGTATGTTTACTAGACCCGTTAGATGGCAATATTTCAGAGAAGAGAGCTCGAGTGTGTCCAGGGTGGGATAAACAAATATCATCAGGTAGAAGCAGTCCCAGAAATAAACTGGCCCCATGTCACATAGAGTTCCAAAGATAATAATCAGCACCTTGAATTGTACCATGAAAACTAGGAGCTAATACAGCTCAGGCAACAGTGATGTGACATGGACAAACTGAAAGGCACCCAACACTGGGGGTGCTGCCTCATTCTTCATCAGTGATAATTTCCGGATGATCTCAATGGCAGCCCCACACAGAGCATTTTACAGGAGCCCAACCAAGGCTATGTACCTATCCTAATTAGATTCCCTCCCCCCACCTCCCCATGCAACAGTAAAGGGATTGGAAAAAATTCTAGAAGCCATGCTGTGAAGACTTCCTTAACGCTTTAGTCAAAGAATTATGGCTAAAAAGTTCCTTGCACTTCATGAGAATTCTATTTCATTTAATATGAGAATTTATTTTCTGCCAGAGGGTGGGATGTTATTGGGCAAGATCTTATAAAAACTAATGCAGGGATTTTAAAATAATTTATAGCCAGGCCCTCCTGAAGATTAATTACAGTGCAACAAGGCAAAGGGCAGCACTAATTCTTAAGTTCAGAACGTATCTTTAGCCTTAGGAGGTATTATCCATGAAACATGTAGAGAGTGATAACTAGCTAGACAACTTCTAGCTCTGAAACCATTCTTCTGTAATCAAGAACCAAACCATTTCTGACCAAAATTATCAAAAATTAATTATCTGATTTCTTGCCATTCTGAGGTAGAAAGCACACTTTAAGCTACAAAAGAGGCTTAATGTAATTTATGAAACTAAAATCTCACTCAAATATCTACAACCGTCCGTCCCCCCAAAAAAAAAATATCAGGGAAAAAAACCCAATTCCAATCATTTTGCATCATCTCCCTATCATCTGCAGCCTATATCAAAATATTGTCTTAGGCTTGGTGATCACAGGTTAAAAAAAAATGAAACTGAGGAGGAAGGAGACCAAATACAGGTAGTCCTTGACTTATAACCACAATTGAGTCCAAAATTTCTGTTGCCAAGTGGAACAGTTGTTAAGTGAGCTTTGCCCCATTTTATGACCACTCTTGGCAATCACTGCAGTTGTTAAGATAGTAACACAATTATAAAGTGAATCTATTTCCCCCGTTGACTCTGCTTGCCAGATATCACAAAAGGTGATCACATGACTCCGAGACACTGCAACCATTATAAATATGAACCAGTTGCCAAGCATCCAAATTTTAACCACGTGACCATGGGGATACTGCAACGTTTGTAAGTGTGAAAAACAGTCATAAATCACTTTTTTCAGTGCCACTGTAACTTTGAATGGTCCCTAAATTAATTGTTGTTAGTTGAGAACTGCCTTCAATATCTGGAGCTGTTTCTGAGAGGAAGGTGACAGATAACATACCCTTAACTAATTCCATCTTTCAAAACAGATATGCCTAAGAATATCCATTTGCTTTTCTGTTTGCAGCATATAACTTAAAGCTATTTAGATTATAAACCTGAAGCTGTGATAAATAAAGCAGCCCTTACATTCAGATACGTATAAAAACATATCTAGGGAAGGAGTCATTAAGCATCACACCTGGTCAAAAAGAGTGATCTTGTTCTGAACCTTTATCTCTTATCTCTTTCTGAGGATATAATCACCCTAAAGCTTTTCATTTGCTTTCAGCAACATACTTAAGAGAACAGGAAATGTTTGAAGCTTTGTAAAATTCATGCTTGTCCAGCTCAGAGTAAGTGCTAAAAGCCTTCTAATCCATGGTAACCTTAGCTCTCTTTCCCTGCTCTGGCACTCAGCAACCTGACATCCCTTTTCCCCTCTACAGTTCTGTTCTGGGAAGTCAGGACAAGCTTCCCAGAGTTTAGTGTGATTAGGTAGAAAAGAACAAAACAAAACTACAATCACTACTGAGGGAAAATGAGCATGGAAGAGAAGAATGATTCATTTTGTTTATTTACACAATTCAGTATTATGCCTTTTAGATCGATTACAATACTCTGGACTATATTATATTATCGGATTAAAAAGAGGAACAGAATACAAAGAAGGAATCAGGAGCAACCACCAATAAACATACACACAAAATTAACAGATAGATAAATTAAAAAGATTTTAGCTTCTGGTAAGACAAGGACAGTGACTTGATGCCAGTCATTCTGTTATTTAAAATGACTCAAAAGTGATCCACCATCACTGTGTGATTGTTTTTCTACTCTAAGCTCACTTTCAAAGCATGCCGAAAAGGGTCTCTAAATATGGATCATATTGAAGTACTGTAGTAGATGTTAAATGTACTGAGATTGAAAACTAGGCTTTAAATTGTTTGGAAAGGACCATCACCAGGCATAAGATTTACAACATGGAAGTGGCATAATATGTTTTTTTATAAACATTAATCAGCAATATTGTAGATCAATCAAATTTTGTATTATTACAAATTTTGTATTATTTATTATTATATTTTTGTAGTGTTTTAATTATGTCTGTTCACCGCCCTGAGTCCCAGAAGGGAGAAAGGCGGTATACAAATCAAAATAAAGTTAAAGTTAAAGTAATTTCACCCCCACCCCTTCTACCTACAATATCTATTTACACGGATGTGGAAGGTCCTACATTTACAGGTGTTGACCAAACAGAAGATAGTCTGCAGCATAATCAGAAGCCCTGCTCACCCATAGGTCCAAATCAAGCTAAAACACTATAACCCCATACAATTTAGCTCAGGGGTGTCAAACTCAGGTCATCATGGCAGCATCATGTGACGTATCAGGACTCCCCCCCCCTTTGCTAAACGAGGCATGGTGTGGCCAGTGTGTGACGGATCTGGCCTGCGGATCAGGAGTTTGACAGCCCTGGTTTAGCTGAATTATGATTATTTTTTATTTTATTATTAGTTATGGTACCACTTCCTACCAGACTGATTGTCTACTTAAAAATAGTGGCAGCATCCTGTACCTTCAAGAGCGGAATCAGGGTTAAGAATTTGATGATATATGGGTGAAACCTGGTTGGTGGTAACATCATAGTAATCTGGTTCCCATGTAAATAGAGGACTAGAATAATGGAAGGGACCTTGGAGGTCTTCTAGTCCAACCCCCTGCCTAGGCAGGAAACCCTACACCACTTCAGACAAATGGTT
>JANHFK010005455.1:102369-115405 GCA_036250565.1 Sibynophis collaris | reverse complement strand
TGTTTTAAATCGACTGTGAACCGCCCCGAGTCCTTCTAGGAAAGGGGCGGTATAGAAATCTAATAAATAAAATAAAATAAATAAAATAAATAGTGCTATATCTTCTATAATAAAGAATTTTGTTTTGGCCTAGTCTCTTCTTAAAGAATGATATCCTATAGCTGTGATGGCGAACCTATGGCACGTGTGCCACAGGTGGCACATGGAGCCATATCAGTGGGCACGCAAGTGTTGCCCCAGCTCAGCTGCAGCACCATCTGATTTTCATCCCTTCTGGACCCACCAGAAGTCAGAAAACAGACAGTTTCCCGCCTCCGGAGGGCCTCCAGGGGGTGGGGAAGGCTGTTTTTGTCCTCCCTGGGCTCCTAGAAAGCCTCTGGAGCCTGAGGGCGGCGAAAAATGGGCCCACCAGGCCCATCATGTCATTGCCTGCCAAAAGTGGGGGGCAGTGGGAAGGTCACATGCGCAGGGGCGGGGCGCATTGAATTATGGTTGTGGGCATGTGCACGTGCAACCCCCCTATATTCCCCCCACTTTTGGCACGCGACGGCAAAAAGGTTATCCATCACTGTCCTATAGATTACAATCTCCCAGTTTATCATTTATTTTAGAACTAATCACCTCGCAGTCCAAGCTATTTCTACCATAAACCCAACATCAGAGATAAAAGAACGGGACATATATTTTATCCTGCTGTACTCCATTCCCATTATTGGGTGAGCACAACTCTTTACATTTTCTAGGTGCTCTTGAAAGTACAATGAAATATATAGCAATAAAAGAATGGACATTTTTTTATTATGATGCGTCACCTATAAAAATCCATTTCCAAGAAGGCTTTCTATCACTTCTTAACTGCCAGATTAAAGTTTGGTTTGTTTATCCATGCTTTTTGGAAACACTGGTTGATTAGGAGGGAGGGGAATTCTGAATTTTGCTACATTATTGTAGCTTTCTGCGAGCTCCACATAGGTATCAGGAAGGGCATCCAGCCAGTGAATGCTCAGCTCCATTCAGTCATGCCTAACTCTACCCTGAATTAAGGGGCTACAGGGTCATTAGAAGGGAGGTACTGTAGCTTTAGCGAATATATTTCTGCTTTTATGAAATTATAAACAATATCTCTATGAAATAGGACAGTATAAAATGCCTCAAAAACTGAAAGTTACTTATAAACATTCATGCTTTATACTAATACTAGGTATAGTATAATATAAAGCAATTTTCAATCCATAGCACACTGTAGGCTCCTGGCTAACATTAAATTACTCAATATGATATCAAAACATTGGGATTACTGTAATGTCTATCAAACAAGAAGATAAAGGATTTTCCATAGATTTGCAAGAGTTCTTACTTGCTTGCTTTATCCCCATGTTTCACTGGTCTGTTACAAAAACACCTATGCTATGCCGTTTTTTCAATATGTCTGAGTTTGGACTCTGGACAAGATTAAGCATATCACCAATATCGAAAAGACCGGATGGAAGATAACTAATATGATTAAGAAGGCATTTTGTAATCTTTTCTGCCATGAAGCTGCCAACTTAGATTGTACTGGGAAAGCTTGTTACATAGTTTTGAGCAGTCAGAAGCAACAATTATGTCTTTATATTTTTGGCAAACAAAACTTGACATGTATAGGACAATGATTTAATCATACAAATGTGTGAGCTGGGTTTGGGGAGAGAGTTAAGAGTCAGAATAGCTTTTGTTTTTAAAAGTTTTAAGCCTCTCATATAGTACTTTGTTTTGTTTACCAATAAAAATCACGATAAAGTAATATTCATTTACTGCTGGCTTGCCATCATATTTCAGTGGCAGATTTTAGTAGATTCTACACAAAAAGGATTGTTATATGAAAGATACTTGTATTCCCAAACTAAAAGCTGATTTCATGAAATGTGTGCACTGGTCACTTTGGAACTGGCTGTTTATCAATGCAACAAAAGACTGGACAGTATGATTTCCTGTTATGAAGAATTCATTTCTTGTTTGAAAACCGAGTTGCATTACTTTCTATACCTGTTCACGTGTTGCTGTATCTTTTTTAATTTCTGACCATTTTGTCTAAATATAACGTCTGTTCTCATCTTTATGTTGTAACTGCCCCAAAACAATAGAAATATTAGCAGTACATATACAAGTTGTTGTGAGGGATAATAAGACATGTGACTGTCCTGCAGGCTGTTTACTATGTCTGAAGAAACAGTTCAGAGTACAATAAAACCAGGTCTGCCATGGAGTATATACTTAACAGAGAGCCAATTCCAATCCCAGCATTCAGGTGCACACTTCCTAAAAATGTGCTACATACACCTAAAATGAAGAATGTACTCCCGTTAACAGTACACTGAATTGTAATCTTCTGACAAGAAAGGAAGAGGATTTTTGTGGTTGATAAAGTTCACATAAAAATACTTGAGAATGTTGCTATAGAACTGAACTGACAGGAGGAAAATGAGAGTGTCAGGAACACAGGAGAACCCGTCAGGCACAAGGGACAAAGACCCAAAATGGATTCTTCTTCTGAAGCTATCTTTAATTTGATGCTTGAGGCAGCATGGTGGCAAACAATCACTAAGTGTGGGGGACAGAGAATAATGTGCTTCACGGCTGGGTTGGAAAAGCCAGTAGCTGATCTCTCACTGAAGGGAACGGGCTCCATCTTTGTGCATCAGTGCCACTGTTGTTTGTCTCTCCACCCCGCCCCAACACCCAGAGAGGAATGGGACCTCCCAGAACCACCACTGCTTTGAATGGAAAGGTCTCGCCCACCCTTTCAGGGAGAGAAAAGAAGCCAGGGTCTGACGGACACGTTGGCTCCTGCTGACGAAGGGCTGACCAAGCAGAATGAAAGCTCCCCACCCGGGTGCAAGAGAGGGGGAAGGGAGGGGAGGTCCCTTCCCGCCAGCCACCCACCCTGCCAGTATTTTGTTTTTGTTTAAATCAAATCAAGAATGTCTTTAAGCAATTCAGGGAAGACTTTCCTTCCCCACATCTCTTCAACTCCGTCTTTGCTGTGCCAGTTCCATAGGAACTGTAGCCTGACCTATTGTGAGGTTGTGATTCAACCAGGCACTCTGGCCAAGGGTTAGCACACCAACCTAGCTTCTCTGCAGATTGTTCTCTCTCTTGACACCTCCCTTTTCAAACCAATCTCTCTCCTCTGCTTTTCAGTTTGTAATTGAAGATCTGCTAAAGGTCCCAAGTGCCAAGAAATAGCCTTCTGCTTTTCTTTGGAAAAAAATGAAAATGAACAGCAAACACCCCTTCTCCAAATCAGAGAACTCAGCCTACAGGTTCGCTTATAGGGAAGTATGGGGCATTCTTCTGACTTAAACAGGAGCCAATTCTTTCATGAGGCAGATAAGACAAGACTTTCTGTATTCCTGCAGAACATTGCAGGCTGAATATTACAGGCAGAAGAATGAGAGTTCTAGGGACAAAGTACCTTCTGAATTATCAGATTAATCCAAACCCTTCATCTATGTCAGATCAGAGCTTCTGATTTGGATATGGATCCCTCCTAGAGAGTGAAGAGAAAGGGGCAACTGGAGGAAGCGATACTATACAGGATCTAGAGGCGGAGAAGGCCACGGCTCCCACTGGGGGGGGGAGTGGAATCATCCCCAAGAAAGCTTAGATCACAAGATAAGAAATGAACAAAGGGAAAGTTCCAGATTAAATAAAGTGGAAAGTGGAAAAATGTACAGTTGAGTGTGCAAGGGATATATAGATCCTTATATTGTTTACTCTTCTTTTTAATGAAGAGATCTTGAACTCGAATTTTTGACGGAAAAATATGTTGTGAATTGTTTTAGCCAGTTGGCAAATGTAATCCAGAGTATGGTACAGCTACGGAAAAAATATGTAAAACATCCCATACCCCATATTCCCCGTTATTTTTGAAAACCAATTAAAAACTATTTTATAATAAAAAAAAATATTCTTTCCCTTAACCCAAAGGAGGAGACTTAAAAAAAAAAAACTTCCAACAGAAAACAAGGTAGGGACAGCAGCACACTGGGTATGGCTTCTGGAATTTTTCCCAGCAGGAGCCACATCTGAATTCCATTCTGTGTTATGAGATAACATGTTATACTTCTGCTCTGTCCTTACGCTGTATACAGTAGTAGGTTCCACTTACCTTCGCTACCGGTTCAGAACCGGGAACGTGTGCACTTGCTTCGCTCGCGCGCGGCCCTTTTGCACATGCACAGAGCGTCCATGATGATGTCTAGGCGGGTGGGTGGAGCCTCCCCTCGCCACCACTACCAGTTTGCCCAGACAAGGGCGAACTGGTAGAAACCCACCACTGATGCTGCACCTTATTGCAGACTGGGTGTACTGGAAGCAGAGGCTGCATTTATGCCAGTGTATATTTTCATTTATGTAATCAGGAAGGAGGATGGCTTTTGATGTAGTAGTCAGTAGCATTCTGTGCTGTTGCCCATCTGCCTCTTCCATAAAGATGCATTGGAAATATTTTGTCTCTCATCCCTCAGCCAGGTCCAGCTCATTTTTATCTGTTTTCAATAAGTTATGTTGCTCACCACAGACATAGAACCTAAATCCCTTGGTTTCCAACATTTCACTAGCTTGGAACAAATAAAACAAAGGTTTTAAAAAGTGTACCTTCTGACCTAGCTAACGAGGTTAGAAATTCTCTAGCTTAGAAAATAGCTGTTTTGCTGCTTCTCATTCCCTGGAACATTTTGGGATTAATCTGGGACTGCTTTATGTAGAACTGAATTCTGTCATTATTACAATAATTCCTTTTTTAAAAAAATCTTATTTTGACTCAATGTACCACATAACCATTGCTATGCAGTATAGTAGGATTTTTTAAATATACATTACTTCATGATATTTAGTGTAAAAACTGGTAATATTGAAAGTATTTCAGTCAGAATCAGGTTTGCTTTTTCTTATGTTTGGATGATGTTTTTTAAAAACCAAGGCTTTATAATTGAAACTACAAGAGGGATATATATATGGTGAAGATCCTAATTGCTGTATTAAATTTCTGGCCTCCCTGCCAGCATGGCCAATGGGAATGTACCTCAAAGGCATCAGGTTGGGTTGGCATGTCATATTATGTGCTGTAATCAATAACAAAATTATCCAATGCAATACTAAGCATGTTTACTTGGAATTAAATCATAGCAAGTTTTGGTCAGATAGAATAAGAGACTATATAAATAAAGAACATAGGTGAGAGAATAATATGGATGCAATGATGTATATTATTATTGATACAGCACCAGTGATTTCCACTGCAATTTTGTGAAAGGTCTCAGCATCAAAAGAAAACTTAATTGCATATAATTTTCAATTAATATAGAGCCTCATTTAAAAAGAGTTACTCTTGTAAAGGTTACAAACCTTGATCAGCTAACATACATTCCATGCCATTCCTTAAAATCTAGTGTAATGCCCCAAATAGGCAATTTTGAATTTTTATTTAAAAAGAAGGCAAATGAATCCTGGGAACCAGGAGCTGCTGCACTTTTTTGAGAGGCAGATAACCTGGAGGAAAGTATTAAAGAACTGTAAATCCTGATGACAATCCCAATTAGGATATTAACAAAACCAGCACAACATCTGCAAAAGACAATCGACTCAGTCTTTGTCTTGTGTCATTCTACTAGTCTGTCAGCCAAGCAGCAGATAGAGGAAGAAAACCACTAACATAATTTATATGGAGTTTTCAAAAGCCTTTGAGGAGAAGGCTACTAAGGAAACGAAGCTAATGTGGTGTGGGAGGCAAAGTATTGTCACGGGTCAAGAAGTGTCTAAGAAAAGGAGAATCTGGTAGTGGGAATGAACGGCCACTCTGGGGCCTGGCAGAAGATTAACTGTAGTGAATCCCTGCACGCCATACTCCTTAATACACTTATTAATGACCTGGGAAAGGGGGCAAGTGCTGAGAGGACAGACTTTCAGCTGACAAGGGTTCTAACAAAGCCCAGGAAATGAGAACCACAATGAGGTAAAATGATGTGCTAAACTTAGATAGCTGTGCTTGTAAGGATGAAGGATCCATTTGCTATTCTCAAGCATAATGGTTGAATTTGAAACTTACCTCAGCCACTCTGGAATCTTCTAAGGATTAACACAACTGTTTTGACAAAATACATGTTATACAATATCAGGAAATTCAAAAAGAATAACCCGGATACAATGTGTGAAACAGTTTATAATAAGAGATTCTAATCCTCATATTTAACATTCATATGGCTGTTACTGTGTTTTTGCAAAAAGGATATGTTTGTTAATTTGCTATTTATTTTCCACATTTCTAAGGTTATCCAACTTGTTGACAACTCTGTGTGGCACATAGAATAAAAGCTAAGTATAAAGCCATGAATACAAACACAAAAGAAAGGTGGATGTTCAGGTTGAATCAACATTCTACTACAAACCTATAAAATTCTTCATGCAGAGAGGCCACATCCCATCCTAATTCATATCCTGGAGAAAGGCATAATAACTTCCAATATATTGTATAAATGTGGGGCTGGACAGAAACGTACTGATTTTCTGCCTTTGGAAAAAAATCCTAAACCATGTTGTGCCCATACAAGCTTCTCTGGAACACAGTAAAAACTCTGAAATAGGGCCAGCACCACCCTAATGAGAAGCATGTAAACCTTTTGAATAGGATAGTTAGACTTCCTTTTCTGAAACAGGTAGAGGGAGATGAATTTAATAGCACCAATAGCTGTTGTAGATTCAGATGAATCTAGTAACAGTCCCAGAACTTGGTGCAAGACAATTAGCTGTGCCCTGATGCTGGCACTGCAACCTATCACTTCTTCATGTGAGATGGGCTGCACAGCAGCTCATTAGTTGAAGTGTGAACACAGCCACTCAGGGGCAATTGATACTTAATCCTTAGCTATTCACACCCCAATAATAGGAAGCAAATTAACCCTCAAGATCCATCTCACCTAATTCTAATGGACTTCTCATTTGTGCTATTTCACTGAGAAGGAACTAGCAGGGGTCATTTGGGCTGCCTTGAAGTATGTATGTTTCACTTCCTAATACAACGTCCATAAATGGGAGACAAATACATGTGTTTATATACACACGCAGGCTAGTGAGAGAATCATATCAATTAGTCACAGTTACAGCAAATACAGTGGGAACTTAGGAAAAATAATAGGTTTGCAAGTAACGTCACCTTATAATGTGGAGTATAAATTTATACACAGTGCAAACATAACCCCCGAGGGATACCCATTACAGCTTTCTAGAGAGTGAACAATACCTTCAGTACAAAAGGACAGGTTAGAATTAAAAGATTAGAATTACCTGATGCAACCTAGTTATTCATGGGTTGCTCTTGGTGGATCTATTCTGAAAATAAACATCTTCTCATTCAATCAACAGCTTTCACAGGGTTAAAATAGAATATTCCAAACAAAACAGGAAAGGCGGCAGAGGGGGGGGGCGGTGAAGAGAAAAGGCACTAGAGAAAGCAGGACAGAAAGTTAATTGAAAATGCTGTTTAATTTTTCAGCTCCACTGGACTACACCCCAGCACAGATGGTTCATCAAGACAGCCTCTGTCTGTATCACTGTCCATCCCAGCCTTTCTCCCCCCACCTTTTCTGCCTAGTCTCCTTTTTCAGAGGGGAAGCACAGCAGGCAGTAGCTCAGAAAAGGGGGGGGGGAAGGCAACTTAACACAAAAGCACATTCTGTGGCGCTCTTTTCAAGGCACTGGGACAATGGTCCCAACTTGATCCTTTCATAAAGAGAATGTTTCAGGGTCAGAAAACAGGACACATTAAGCTGAAGAGGCTGCAGCGCTAGCCATTTTGCTGCTGACTTTGGTGGCCGTTTACAGGCCCATAATGGAGTTGGGAAGCTTCTTTCCTTTATTTATTTATTTTAAAGCCAGTGTTTTTTCAGGCCCTCACAACCTTTGTGCTATGTGGAGTATAGACTCTCCCCTTCGCTTTCCAATCTCCTACTTTCCCTTTCTCACATAGTTTCTAGCGAAGGGGAACATCCTTTTTAACTGGATCATTCCATTAAGACACCTATTTTAAAAAACATTAATGCCATTCTATATCCAACTGTACATCTTTCCTGGCAATTCTCATTGATACTTCCACTCATGCACTTTTATTTATAAGTAGCAGATCCATTTTGTGGATGAAACCAGTTTATTTTGGGATCCAATTTTAAATTCTATTATGCTTTTTGCCAAGATTACAACCTACAGATTTAACAGTTAAGATGGGTAATGTGTTCTCAATAAAATGGTTATGATCTCAAGAGAGAAGTCTTCCTCTATTTGCTTTACTAACTACCTTCATCAACGTTTTTGGAAATTTTGTACCCCAGTAAGGTAAAAAATTAAAATTTCCCAAAACCATAGCTTAAGTTTATGCCATAGTTATAAAACAATACACTGTACATTAATTATTGGTTCATTTAGTCAGCTTTCCCTCGCATCTTCTTCTAGCCAGCCTGATTAAGAAGGCCCCCAACCATTGGAAGCAGTTTGGACGACTGCATGGGGTATGTGGTGTAAGAGAGAATCCAGTCTACCAATTTTTGCCATTTGTGTACCATTAAAGTAGTATTGGAGCACTTCTTAGTCTACTTGCTCTTGTTAAGTATCATTGCAAATGTAGGACTAGCAAAACATGATGTTCTCGGTATCATGAACTCGGCATCATTTGTTTTGTTCCTCATACTCTGTTTGGTTTTTAAAGAGGCCAAATGTACTAGATGCATAATTTTGGACCTGGTACAAAGTTGGGAACTTTGGAAGTCCTGTTAAGTTGCTAAATGTTCTATATGTTGCAAAAATGGAAAATAATGGCATTTCTCAAATGCACCTCCCTTTCTACAACAGAAGTTTCCACAGTGTTTCAGAAAAACAGTATAAGAAAAACAGTATATAGATAATTTGGAAAATCAAAGCCAGAAGCGAGATAATGAATTTAGATGATAAAAACTATTGGCCATTTCTACAGAGGTTCTTAATTCTATTATCAAGATTTAACAAGAGATGCTAAAAACATGCAGGTTAGTATTTACAATACGCTACAGATAATTTTTTTAAATGAAGTATGTAAACGAAGAGAGCAATAGGCTTAAGTCAGCAAAACTGCTTATTGAGCCCATATCCAAGGAATATAAACTTCACTCTTTGACTAACCTGACATTGTGAAGATGTCCTTTCTTGTAACAATACTTTTCATATATGAAAAAAAAATCCAAGACATGCAGAGATTTTAGTTCAAACAGAAAAGAAACAAGATGGCTTACATGTTTGAAAATCCATTATTATGTTCAAAAAATGGGAAATCTCCATGGCACTATTCTTCCAAACAAAGACATGGAACCTTATTAGGTTCTAGTACAGAGGGACAGACAATTTGTAGCTCCATCCTATATAGGACTACCCACCCTCTTTTTGTATCCCTCAGTGGCCTTTCTAATGGTGGCTGCTAAAAATGGATGGAACAAGTTCCTGACACTCTGAAGTGAGAAACCCATAAAAACTGTTATTTGCCTCAAAACAGGCAAATAACAGCAGCAAACTCAACTCACTTGAGTTCAAGACAGGTATGATGAAGCCCTGCTCACTGGTCAGCATTCAACTATTCTAAAAATGTTCAATATGGTCATTAGGTCACTTGCCGCATTCTAAAGAAAATTAATAATTTGTAACTTTGGTCAATATTGGAAACCGTAATTCAGCGTTCTTTAGAAAGTCACATGTTCCCTGATTTTTTTTATTAATTTGATTTATTTTAAAACAAGCACTAACATTTGCCTTCATTATTTACATCTCTCATCTAGGGTATGGCTATAAATCATTCCAACCGACCATCTAATTTTTTAAAAGCACGTAGCCATGAATTCAGTAAAGCAATATTGCAAAACAGACGGGTTTGCATTATACATACTGGATAAAATATTTTTGTTGTATTTTCTACCCCAAACTGTGGGAATTTTGTCATGCTGTAGCCCCCCCTCCCCCCCCCAAAAAAGCAGTTCAAAATGCTGCACGTGGTCCCACGGTTGCAAGTTGTGCAATTTGATCTAGAGCGTATCTTCTCTTCTCTTTGCATTGAAAATATGGCATCTACAGCCACGTGTCTAATGTGCCTCATGGACAACTCACTCTTAAATTTACATAGCTACAAAGTTAAGACTAAATTATAGTACATGGATTATTTAACAACACTTTTTGGATGCACTTCAGGCATCCAGTATTGATTATTGCTCCTGAGGATTGAACACTGGGCTGGATGAGACACTAGTAGCTCTTAAGTTCAGACAATATGGAAAGGTTGGGGAGGTGTGATAATTGCAAAGGAGCTGAAAGCTGAAAGGGGAGGTCCAGGGGGAGGAATGAAGAAAAAGAAAAGAAAAACCCAGCAGTGTACCATGTTGCATTGTTCACGCTCAGACCTTCAATTTGCTCTCGGCATTCTCCTGCAGTGGGGAGAACGTTACGCTGGCTTAAGAGACAAATCGGACACAAAATAAAGACCAAGCACTCAGCAGTAAAGCAATTATCGCAACATTTTATGCCGGGGCTGTTCCTTTTGAAGGCTGCCTGGTGCTGCCCGCATGTACCTTAACCCGTTCCTAATAACCATAAAGTCACCATTATTTACGGTACAAGACATTAAATAAATAATGAAAAAAGCTGCCAGCAACAGAGCAAGGCATGCAGGGTGTGCAAGAGAATCCCTTAGCACTGGATTAACCTGTGCTGTAGGAAGAAAGTAACTAAGTCTTGAGTAGAGGAGCAGCAATCTAACATGCAAGAAGCACAGAGAATTAAATTGGGCATCAATGGGGGAGGGGACCCAAAGTAGAATACAGCTCTAACTTAACCCAACAACTCAGGAGTTTCCATACTACTAAAAAAATTAACTTAAGCCTGTTCTGATCTTTGCCAGGCATAGGAGAGACATACAGCAAGTCCAATACCCTATGAATTACAAATTAAGCAAGGCTCATAAGAATGGAAAGAAGGGCCCTTCTTTTAATTTTGCTAAAATTAAAATTGTACTAGAGTTTCAAGATTTAAAAAAACCTAGCATTGCAAAACCTAACCATTGAGTTCTACTGAATCCATCTATGTGTTCACATATAATACAGGCTTATATAATATAAGCCTTGACCAAAAAGGGAGTATATTCATTAATTTTATTTTATTTTTTAAATTGTGGAAAGAAAAAGGAAGTGGTTCATTTAAATAGGAAAAAAGGTTCCCCTTTTGAAAACAGTATTAGTTATCCCACCATTCAAATGCTCAGAGATGAGTCAAAGAAAATATAATTGCATGTTAGACCAATCTGTTATTCTGGACCCTATAAGTTACTGTTATTGACATTACATATGGAGCTATAGTGCTCCTAAAAATATATATATATATGCTTGAAATTCTCAGACTTCTTTAGAGCAGATGAAGACTTACTGAAAGTTGACCCTAGAAAAGTAGCAACAGTTGCACTAATCATAAGGTGAGGTCCAACCTCTTCTCCACTATCTATTGACCATGACTAGTTAACTCAAAAGCTGTTCTTATTCTTATCTGCTTATTATTTCCACTGTGGCAAAGTCACAATTCCAATGCTACATATATTCTGTAAAATATTTTCATTATCCACAAATTTGTGAGGAAAATTCTCTGCTTTTTAAAAAAAGGCTTTTCATTTGCTCTGGCTCTGAAAGACCTTTGTGTTAAAATTATTGAAATGTTTAATAACAACATTTAAGTGTGGTTAAATCTGAATAGCATTAAAAAAATACCCACATATTGTGTATTTTTAGCAGTTATAGTCACAAATAATGTAATTTGTTTGGTTTTGGTTTCACATATTGCATGAATTTGTCCTTGGTGGCTTGGTGGCTCTTGTTGGGTTTTTATGATTTGTGAGTTCAGCTCATTATCACTTATTCATTAAATTAACTATGGCTTAGACTGATGTGTAACTAGTAGACACATGTAAACCGACCAGACTTGTTTAGACTAAACCTAGTCAGCAGTTTATTCCTCCAAATGTAAAATGTTTCTTGGGAGCTTATGATGAAGGCTATGTTCATACAACAACAGAAACCTTATTTAATCATGATTTAATGAAATAACACAATTGTCTGAATTTAACCAATATGCTAAGCCACATATCCACTTATTACTTTTTAGCCTAACATGTTGTGCAAACTCAGATAAATAATATCCCAAAAGCAGGAACTACATGAAAGTTCTTGGACATGTACAATATATAGATTTCTCTCTGTTTATGCAAATTACGGTATGTGAATGATCATGTTTATCCAAAATTTGTTTTGTACAAAATTTATCTATTATTTGTGCAAATATCATCAATTTGTGCCAAAGGACTGGAAACATGACAAAACTACTCACCAAGACTAATTTCTGCTCACACAAATTATCACTGTGTTACACAGTGGTTCCTTTTATGTTGACTGTCTCACACTTACAGTATTTCCATACCTACAATGGCTACTACTATTATTATGGGCTCAAAATAGCCATCCACATCTTTTCCTGTTCCCTGCCTGAAAAGGAAAACGACCTTTCTAATTCTAGAAGCAGGGAAACATACTACCTACAGGTAATCCTCAATTTATTTAATTAAACCCAAAATTTCTGTTGCTAAGTGAGACATTTGTTAAGTGAATTTGGCCTCATTTTACAACTTTTCTTGCCACAGTTGTTTAGTGAATCAGCAATTAAGTTAGTAACATGGTTAAGGGAATCTTTTTTACATTAATTTTGCTTGTCAGAGGTTGCAAAAGGTGATCACATGATCCCAGGATACTGCAACCGTCATAAATATGAATCAGTTGCCAAGCTGAAATTTGATTATGGACCATGGGGATGCTATAAAGGTCAACCAAGACCGAGTGGCTGTGGTTTCCGGCGGCACGTCATAGCCAGATTACTCCATCTCTGGCTATTGGGGGCGAGTCATTGGCTCCCACAGAAAGGGCACGCAACCTGGGAGTCCTCCTGGATGCAC
>JANHFK010005455.1:87592-102269 GCA_036250565.1 Sibynophis collaris | reverse complement strand
GTGTAAACCGCCCTGGGTCCCAACAGGGAGAAGGGCGGTATAGAAATAAAATTTATTATTATTATTATTTTTATTATAAGTATGCAAAACGGTCATGTCATCTTTTCAGTGGCTTTGTAACTTTGAACGGTCACTAAATGAACTGTTGTAAGTCAAGGACTACCTGTACATTGCACTGAAGCTAATGAAGGATCATCAGTGCTAGAACAAGCTTTTAACCTGGGCAAATGTATTGTATGCAATATAACGAAGTATGCTAATGAAATTCATAGTGCTGTGATGCATTCCATCTCCTTGCCTGCCATGATAACCATGCATATTAGAAATCCATCTGTAGAAATAAAAATGGAAAAAATGCTTTCACTATGTATTAAAAATGAGACAAGGAAGAAAATGTATAAGAATAAGGCTCTAAACATATATGAGGACATTTGTCAATGCACTGGGGTTAAAAAGTTTGACACCATGCCCCACAATCTCTTTTTTCCATTGATTTAATGTTCACTCTATATGAGGCTTTGGGGGAACGTAACTCCTAGCACAACTGATGGGAGTTTGTGTATTCAAAGTGGGTACACTGGATACTTTAGACTCAAAGAGGTTCACGCATCGTGCTAATACTTAAGCCTGTTTAGCTATTGTTTACTGAACAAAACACAATGAAGTTTCAACCATATGTTAAGCTACATCCAAACAATTAATATTAAGGCTAGATTTCTACAATGAGAATGACTAGTTTGTACTCAGTGTATTATATGAACTCAGACCATATGGTTAGGTTATTTATTCTAGTGATTTATTTGGCCACCCAATTTACCAAATGCAACTTGGTTCAATGTTTCGTGGGAATGCAGTCAACTGAGTTAATTCAGTTAACCATGGATTAACATGTTGTGTGAACACTTCCATTACCTTGGTGTGTTTGCACCAAACCTTAAGAGCCACAATGCAATCTCAGTCCCATATGGCAGTTGCGTATCAGTGTGCAAAAGAGGAGTTGAACTAAAGCAGAAAAAAGCACTAGTTTGAGCAGGAATCAAGTGTTCAAGGAACAAAGCTGATCCTATTGAAAGTGCAAACAATTGCAAGGAGCTACAGCAAAAGGATCTCTTGGAAACTGTTTCCACTTTAAATAACTGTATGCAAAACAAAGGAAACTAACTTCTCAGGCAGCTGAATAGTAAAAGTCAAGCACAGACACAATGAAAGACCAGGCCATCTGCACAGAGCCTCTGAGATGAGACTAAGAAAAGTAGCATGGGCTTTGTATACCATAGGGAGAAGCCCAGCCCTGCACTGTGCAGCAATGCTGTGTAGTTGCAGCTGCTTAAAGGGCTCTGAAGCCAAGTGGACAAAAAAATAAATTTGAAAAATTAATATAAAATAATGTTCTGGAGGGCCCATTTAAAACACACACACACACACATCCACAAAATGGTCAATATGAAAATGACTTAGGAAAGCAACATATGTAAGATGAGCAGATTGCAGATGAAAAAGAAAACAGATGAATCTATTATGCAGTGCAAGCTCAGAGATTTGTCACACAGCCATGGATTGCACCATTGAGAAATGAGGACAATCTGTATGTGCTGGTTCCAGAAGAACTGGATGGTGGCCCTGAAGACATGAAAACTTCGGAAAAGTCACATGGGAACAGACAAGTAGCAGGAAAAAGAGCTAAGAGCGCTGGCAGCCCTCTTAACGGAATGCACTCAGGAATGCTATATTATGATAATCATTTTTTTCTTAGAGGAAAATAATCAGAGGTTTGAAAAACAATAAGGTTGATAGTATTTCTTAAATATAAGAGTTTGATAGTCAAGAGAAATAACCTTTGATAGTTGCGATAGTCTTCATAGCTGAATTCTGCTTTCAGATATTAAACAGATTTATTTATCAAATTTATCAGCCACCCATCTCCCTCACAGAGGGGCTCTGAGCAGTTTACAATTTAATCAATATAATAAAAACATTAAAACTGAATAATGTAAGATTAAAAATTTTAAAATATAAAACAAATGTCAGCCCTGGAGGCCATTTTTTACTTTGAATCTTCAGGGCTGCCACATTTAGTGCTGTGGGAAACTGGGAGGAGGGATTGCATGGAGTTGTAGAGATATCTAGCCATAACAACATTCTTTTCTCTGGGAGTCAAGGACATTTCAGCCTGCACCTGGAGTGGCATGACTAGGAGGCATCTCCAGTTGGGACAGTGGATTTGTTGGACCATGTGATGGACATGTGGGTGCAGGGGAAGGGACTTTGTCTTTCCTTTGGGTGGGGAAAACCTGGAAGCTTTCAGATTCAGGTTTTCCCAGATGTGCCAATATGACATCTCTAATAAAGTGGAACTTTGAGGAACTTCTAGCCTCGGGAGTCTTCTTTCGTTGGGGTTGTTACTTGGAACCCTGACAACAACATTATGAAATTGCAAGAGATCCAAGACAAGGAGACTAAGAGAGTTCTTAATAGAGGTGGGAAGGGTTCTCATAGGGCCAATCAGTCTCATGGTTGTGTGGGCCCCTAGATCCCTCATGCAAGGCTACACAGTCAGGTTTTGACCCTTTTGCAGAAAGCCAGAATATTGGGGGTTTTCCTCACTTCAGGGGGCAAGATGTTCCACAAGGCAGAAAAGGCCCTTTTCCTTGACCCTGCTGACTTGCTTCCAGAAGTTGTTCCAAAACTGGAGGCTTTTAAGAAGAGATTGGACAACCCTTATCTGAAATGGTATAAGGTTTCCTGATTGAGCAAGGGATTGGACTAGAAGACCTCCAAGGTTGCTTCCAACTCTGATATTTTGAATCCTCTGACTGACAACGTGTGTAGCATGCCTTTCCTGCCTGAATGAGTGGGACGGGCAGATGTGATGAAGCGAAGCTGGTTCCATAGATAACCTGGCCCTATGCCATGTTTGGCTTTATAGGTTATGTCCAACACTTTGGATTGGATCTGAAAGCAAATCGGAAGCCAGTGTAGTTCGTGGAGCAGAGGTGTTATATTTGCCCTTTTTTGGGCACCCACTGTAGCTTGCATGGCTGCATTCTGGATCAGTTGAAGCTTCCAGATACTTTTCAATGGTAGCCCCAAGTACTTGGTCTTGAATTCTACGTTAAACATAATTTTAACTATGACTACAAACATTGCAACAGATGCAGGCCATAGCAAAGGATTTACATCTCTCTTTCAAGCTCAGTCCTCTATGCCTACCCATCCCTTTATTTCTCCATATTATTGCTTCATATAAGATGCTATTTGGCATGGGAGTATGCCAACAGGAAGTTCTCTTTTCTGCCAAATGAAGCTTATGAGGGCAGGATTTTAAGGCTAGTTCATTATCTGCTAACTTTAAATGGTTTGCTCGTGGTTTATAGCTTGTTGCGTTGTACTAAATAACCATGGTTTAGTGCAATGAATAAATCAGGTTACTGCCATACCAAATGACTCAAATTCAACAAGTGCAAACAAAACATTATTTGGAATGTCTATTTGCATTGGAAGTGCTCTTTTGCATAAAAATGTAATAATGTACTTGATCATGCTTATATACACATCTAAATACACAATAGTAGTGCCAGGCACATTCATAATAACACCAAGATGCCAACTGCAGGAAATAAAAGAAAACTTGCTATCATACCATAACACGCCCTGAACTATGGTCTATGATTTGGTCTGTTTGAATTCTATGCAAAGAAAAAGCAAGCAGGTTTTGGTGAGTTTATTAATTTCACTAATTAAATGTGTCATCAGTAGGAGAGGATGGTGAGGAACTCATTTTGACTAAGAAGGATATTCTGTTATTTTGATTTGAATAGTTTCATATGATCATAAACACCTATTCAAATTGACAATTAACTACAACTGCTCACTTCCACTCCCCATTTTCCCCCAAGCCTTGGGAAAACACTATTTGCTCTGAACCTGACATTTCAATGGTCAAATATTGCTAAACAGCTGCAAATGTTTCATGAAAAATAACATTGCTTTAAGTTAACCTTCTTTCCCCTCTCCATAACTTCCTAAATTCTTAAAAATCTCAACCTGATCAACATTCAGAAGTTCCACAACAACCCCCCTCTGACTTCAAAACTAAGTGCATAAAACCAGCTACACAAAGCCTCCTTGACTTGCATAGCCCACCCCCTAGGACTGCAACTGCACTAATAGGAAAATCCATCCCTAGCAAGCCCTATTGTTCCCAGGGCCCTCCCTATTTCCAATAGTGCTTGGGATCCAAGAGCTACAAAAGTTGGAGAACACACACACCATGCCAAAAACAAAAGAGTGGAAAGACTTTTGTATGCAATACAAAGAAGCTTTGCAGTAACAAAGCCAGCCACAAGATTTACTCACCTGCTTCTTGAGGCATTCAAAGCAAACACCATTTGGTGACTATGGCAGTTGACCTCCGTCCCTTATTCTGAAATCAACCATTAGAGAGATTGTGTTCTCTCTCTTGCACGCACACATATATACAAGACAATTACATTAGTGACTAGTTAATTTAGCTTGTCTCCCTAACTCTTATCAATTCGATAAGTTACATAAATTTCAGGATCAATAAACATAATTTAACAACATTTAGCATTCTATTTTGTGTTGCCATGATTATTTGCTTGTAAGGCTTACTTGTGTTCACATATTTTGCTAGGCCCAAAACAAAGAAATCAGATTACAATTAGTGTGGCTATGTAAATTTATTAGGACTTACAGACCTGGTATTCATGCAAAGCAACCATGTGAGTTAATATGTTGTTTATTATTTGGTACGTACTTAAAGCAATTGTAGAAGTTCAACAGAATTTACAGACTGGTTCATTATCCTAACATATTTTGTTTATTTTTGGTTTGAGGTTAACAAATCCTGGCTAAAAATCCTGGCTTACAATTATTTATGAATTTAGCCATTTGCCTGTGTGTGTTTAATGATAATAGCTGTCATTGTGTGACCTTCAGTAATATTATATTAACTATTATATATTTAACTTTGTGCATACTACATTTTACCCATGATTTCAGATACATTCCCTATTAACATAGTTGAATAATCATTGAGGAAAGAGAAAAACATATCTTGCCAATTATCTTGTATCTTACATTTGCCATATGCTGTTCGTTAAAAGGATCCAAGATACACCCATGTTCAATCACTTAATATGGAAGAGTAAAACTTTGGGTAAAAATGGTGTCCAGAAGAGTTGCAAATAGGACCAAACAATATTCACCGAAGGTTTTATTCTCAATATATTGTGCAAAGTCAATTAAAATCATTAGTGTACAATCATATGGAGTCTGCTAATTATGATCGTAATTCACAAGTGTGTCATCATCTGATGAATCTAATTTTACGTCCTTTTTGAGGTGTAAAGCAAATGCTGCAGTCATTAACCTATAGTTTGTATGGGGAATTTTTGCTGACAACCAAAAGTAAATGCTAGT
The DNA here is from genome assembly GCA_036250565.1 of Sibynophis collaris. Classification (NCBI taxonomy): domain Eukaryota; kingdom Metazoa; phylum Chordata; class Lepidosauria; order Squamata; family Sibynophiidae; genus Sibynophis; species Sibynophis collaris. The sequence continues at coordinate 96,827 of JANHFK010005455.1, read as the reverse complement.
TTTCACCAAAAATGTTATAAATCACAGTCACAAGCCAGTTGGAAAGCACCTGAAATGAACTTCAGAACTGGATCCAATGTACCTTTTGGGTAGGGTCCACTGTAACTTTGAACAATCACTAAGCTACTGGTTATAAGTCAAGGACTACCTATACTTTCTTTTCACTCAGTATCTAAGAAGCCTTTCCATTGGCTAGAACTGCCTAAGTAAACGCCAAATATACACACCCAAAAAATCAAGGAAAAAGCCACTTTGACAGATTTAGCAAATTCAACTGCTGTGATTAATTTATAGTTCAGGGTATTATGTGATCTCCAAAATTTTTATTTATCTAACTCTAATCATGTAAATATGTCATGCAAAACAGTCATTTGGGTATTTTGCAAAAGATTTGTGTAAACTTATCATAGTTACAATGAACTATATTCCAAATGTTCTGGCTAATTAAAACACTAATCACAGGCCTCAACTTCACTTTAACAGACCTAGTATTCTTATGATACCCAAGTTTAAATGCTCAAAGCTTAGTCCGTGCAGACTTCAAATGGCAGCCATTTTGGGTTCGGGCAACAGAAGCCTCAAATCTTACTTAAAATGGAGTGTGCCAACTGGAATGTAAAAAAAAAAATCCAGTGCATCAACACTCATTAAGCGAGCTTTTTTTAAAAAAAATGATCTGTGAACTTGGGCTGGAGAGTATGAATTCCACTCCCATTTTGTTGGGGGATTTTTGAGGGATGTTAAAAGAGGAGGAGGAAGAGGATTTCCATCCCTGCCTATTCAATTTCACTCTCAATAAAACCCAAGTCTGAAAACCCTCTGGCCAGAAAACTGACAAAGAAATTAATAATTAATTCAAAACCCTAGCAGAGCACAATACTTTAAAGTGGGCATTTGAAGAAAAATGAATCACATACACGCCAAGGTTCTCCTTTGAAAACCAACATCCAGACTCTCTTGCAGATGCAGGATTTCTGCAGCTGTGCCAGCAGACCTGTTCAGAAAGACTTTTCTCCCAACTCACTTTTTTCACATTGCCTTTTTTATAGTTTCAATTGTTTTGTTTTCTTTCAGAAGAAAGAACAAAAAGAAAACCCTATAGCACTTTAAACTTAAGGCTATTAAAAATAAAATAAAAAAAACTAGAAAGGAAGCTGGATAGGAGGAGACTTGACAGGATATTTTCTCTTGGCTGCAAGTGTCTTTTTTCTCTCTTTAAACCGGCTTTTGAAAGATTTAGACCTCATAATGATCTTCACTTTCCTAGTTGCTTCTTGTTCTTGGTAAGTGTGAACAGTAGCAACTTGTATTGCATTGAAAAGAACAAATCTTTTCTTTTGTTCTTGCCCAAAGTCTTAGCTAATTGCTTCTAGTTACTGTTTGTGTTGTCTGTTAACATAGAAAAAAGGCACAAGGTAGTACTTAGTGAAGAGGTAAAATCAATGGGTGTGTGTGTGTGTGTGCAAAAGATAAAATTTATTTTCAGTGAGTTTAGGTAGAAGATACAATGCAGAAGTTCTGAAAGAGGAGGAAAGTAAAAGAGGCCTCAGAAATAAATAAATGACCAATACTTCTTGGGTGAGCCCCATCTTACCTATCAGTTTTTACAGGGGGCAATACATTTTATTCCTCGCCAGCCTTGACTTATCGCAGTGTTGTTTTTAATGAGGTATAATAAGGAGAACATTTTGTAACAACACGGCTCCTCTATTTTATCCGACAAACAGCTGTGTCATGGCTGTCGCGATGAGAATGAATCATATCTCTCTGCCTGCATATGCGAACTCCCATGTAATTACCCTTGCATCTTAAATAAAGCAGGCCCTAAACCTGTCGCTCAGATTACAAGCAAACGGAGCAAACCTCATAACTGAGGCCTCTATCATTACATTAATTTATCACAGAACCACAGAGATTAGAGATTGGAATTAAAACACAATAAGGAAGGTGCTGCTATGACAGCTACAAACAAGCACGGAGAGAGAGGGAGAAATTTATTGCAGAGGTTGAGCAGCCTAATTCCTTAACCAGTTCAATATGGAAGATGCTAGATGAATATTGTATAGGTTTCCCCTCCCATTACAAAACAGAAATGGCAGTGAGCTTGACTAAAGACCATTTCAACACAGACTATGCCCATTTGTTAGATGTACATTATTAAAAAGCAGAGACAAAACCTTGCCAACAAAGGTCCGTATAGTCAAAACTATGGGTTTCCTAATAGTACAGATAGTCCTCGACTTACAACAGTTCATTTAGTGACCATTCAAAGTTATAATGGCACTGAAAAAAAGTGATTTATCACAGTTTTTCCCTCTTACAATCATTGCAGCATTACCATGGTCAAAATTCAGATGCTTAACAGCTGATTCACATTTATGACGGTTGCAATTTTCCATGGTCATGTAATCACATTACTAACTTAACAACTGCAGTGATTCACTTAACAACTGTGGCAACAAAAGTCATAAAATTGGGCAAAATTCACTTAACAAATGTTTTAGCGTAGCAACAGAAATTTTGGGCTCAATTGTGGTTTTAAATCATGTATGGCTGTGAAAGTTGGACCATAAAGAAGTCTGAGTGCCGAAGAATTGATGCTTTAGACCCATGATGGTGAACCTATGGCACGTGTTCCTGAAGTGGCACGTGGAGCCATGTCACCTGGCACACTGTTCCTCTTCCGGGTTTCTGGCACACATACGCACATAATGATCAGCTGGCCTCTGTGCGTGCAGCAGTGGCGGAAACTGGAAGAGATGGTCTTCTGTTTTTGGGTGCGAGCATATGCGCCAGCCAGCTGATTGGCGCATCTGCATGCATGGCAGTAACCGGAAGATTTGCTGCCCAGGGCGCATGCATGCCCCCTGGGCAGCTCCTCTTCCTGGTCACGGCCCTGACGAGCACGCACACGAAGTGCTCCCTTTTTGGCACTTGGTACTGTGCGCACACGCTGAAAACGTTAGCCATCACTGCTTTAGATCTTTGTTGTTCAAGAAAACTCTTGAAAGTCCCTTTGACTACACAAAATTCTAAAGGAAATCAACTCTGATTATTTTTTGGAAGGATAGATACTAAAGTTGAAGCTCAAATACAGATAGTCCTCAACTTATGGCCACAATTAAGCCCAAAATTTCTGTTGTTAAGTGAGATGTTTTTTAAGTGGGTTTTACCCCATTTTACGATCTTTCTTGCCACAGTTGTTAAGTGAATCACTGCAGTTGATAAGTTAGTAACACAGTTGTTAAGTGAATCATTGATCAGTTGATCATGGGGCTGATTTCACAGGTTGTGAATGTGAACAATAGTCATTAGTCACTTTTTTCAGTGCCATTGAAACTTTGAATGGTCACTAAGTTGAGGACTACCTGTACTTTAGCCATCTAATGTGAAAAAAGGACTCATTGGAAAAGACCCTGATGTTGGGAAAGACTGAAAGCAAAAGGAGAAGGGGATGGCAAAGAATGAGATGGCTAGATAGTGTCATCAACGCAACAAACATGAATTTGGACAAATTCCAGGAGATATGGAAGGGACAGGGGAGCTGGCATGCTATGGTCCATGGGATCACAAAGAGTTGGACACAACTTAGTGACTGGATAACAAAGACTTATCTTAGTCTAGCTCATCTATTTTATATTAGATGTTGCATAGGATTTAAGGCCCTGATGATGAACCTATGGCATGCATACCACAGGTGGCACACAGAGCCCTCTCTGCTGGCATGTGAGCAGTCGGCCAGCTCAGCTTCACCCTGCATGCACGCATGCCTCCCACCAGCCAGCTAATTTTCAGGTCTCTGCTGCGCATGCATGGGGGGCAAGGCGCATGCGGGAGACATGGGTGTGCACGGAGTTGCAAGTGCATGCATGGGGGGTCACACACACATGCGCAGCGGCGGGGTAGAGCGTGAGGGGGTGCGACATGCCCCTGATGGCCCATTTTTGGTTCTAGGAGGCTGCAGGGGGGCCTGCTAGGCCCAAAATGGGGCATGGGGGGTCACACACGCACTCGTGGGGGGAGCACAGGAGGGTCACATGTACATGCTTTGGGGCTGGGGGAGGGTCACATGCATATTGCATTATAGGTGCAGTCAAGCATGCACGCTTTTGGCACATGACGACAAAAAGGCTAGCCATCACTGATTTAAGGTGTTCACCTTCACATCATTTTGAATTCATCTATATTTTTTGTCTTGTTTGCATACATAGCTGGGTTTACATTTGTGAAGTTTATTGCTGACGCAATCCCCTTTTCATTTTATTTTTTTCTGTGTCCCTGTGAAAATGAAAACTTCATAAAATAAAGATACATGAACAGCTGTATTCAAATAATTGGTTCATATATGTACTATATGAAACCACTAAATAGTTCAAGGTGAGATTCAATGTAGGAACCAAGCAGCACTATAAGAATATAACTCAAACACAACTGAATCTAAATATTCAAGCATATGTTTACCACAGGTTTACAATGTACTCCTAGCTTCCATCCATGCCACCTCACGTTTTATTCCAGCATAGTTTTAACGTCTATAATATGTGCTGTCACGTTTTAATTTTCCAACTGAAAGTAACTCTTGAGTATCGGCTGCTGAACATTACGACTGTGCATACTTCAAAAATATCTAGGCAGTAGGGCTTCAGATCTCACACTAGCACAGCACCTCTCTGCTATTCATTAAAGTAGACCAACTTTTGTCAGGTTTCTGAAAAAAGCCTAGCTGCTTTAAGAGATACATTAGCTTTAATGAATCAACACGTTTGAACAGCTACATTTTTTTTCAGCCTGAAAAAGTCAGGTTTCTTTAATGAATATCAGGCAGGTACTCTGGCACTTCATAGCAGCATTGTATTATTGAAATAAAATATAACCTTACAGAGAATGGTCCAAAAATATATCTGGTTGGGAATTCTAGGACCTACAGTATATTCCAACACATTTGAAGGAAATGAGACTGCAGAAGGCTGGGTTTAGCAAATCAGTACTGGGATTGGATAACTTTACTATACCCTTAATGGAACTTGGTGAATAGAAAGGAAGAGGACAAAAAACCTGACATCACCTAATGAACTCACTAAACAGTGCTGAAACCAAAAATGAAGCAGACAGCCTCATATGTCATAAGAATTAAAGGCACATTTCCCAGTTTGTAATGATGCTTTATAGAAACCATTTCACTGTAAAACTTTATGATTTGAATCTTTATAGCTGCTAGCAGAGCCCAAGCTCGTAGATGTAAATTATAACTGGCAAAGTATAATCCTTTCCAACCTCTTCTTTAGACAATGTTCTTGCACTATGTCTAGCAGTTTCTCCTGGTCTTTGCCTGCAGAGTGCACAACTATTTTGGCACCATTCTATCACATGATGTCATCTAAAGATACTTTTCTTTATGAGAATCTGATTAACAACTAAATGTAAATGGCAGCTATGCTCAGAGGACACCGTTATTAATCTATTTATCACCAGGACTATAAAAACGCTAAAATGCTAATAGAACTATGAATACATCAATAAACCTAGGTAAGACTGCAACCTACCAGGTAGAATCAACTCCTATCAGCCCTTAGAAGTTCCTTTAGATAGAAAAGAAATCGGTTTGCACACCAAAATCAGGAAATAGTAAGAAATATATCATTCATTAAAAGTTCCTATGTTCAAAACTATCAGATCAAGCCATTAAATAAAGGAAACAGCAGCATCTCACATATACCATTAGTACAGAATAGCTTCTAGAAAGGCAAGTCCTAAAGTTCTTACAATGCCAGTCTTACAAGGACTGAAGGCTGAGTTCAGCCATCTTGGTTTTAGATCCATGTGCCTCCAAGCTAAGGATTCCCAGGAGATATGTTATAGGATCTGGACTGTGGTACATGCATTTGTGCACGTGTGTCTGTTTGTGTATCTCATTATGCCCATATTTCACCTTTCCTCCACAACCTACAAGGCTTCCAATATTTCAGCTGTGATTCAACTTGCAATTTATCTTTCAAGTCCTCATGGTATGAGTGTGGGTTATCCGAGGGACTACTTCTCTCCTTCACATCAGATCCAACAGAAGCAGCATACTCTGATTTCTGTTGATTAGAGAATGTTATCTTGCATTTATGACATTTCTGTGACAGTCCTGTCCTATGGAACACACCACCCCATGAGCTTAGGTAAATCCCAACCCTACTGGCATTTTGGGATGTCCTTAAGACTTAGGAGTTTTCCTGAGTATGGGAGAAGTGAGGTGAACCCATTATGTATTGACTGATTTATTTCCTTTGTTGTTATTTTCTATATGTTTGTTTTGGTTTTCATTGCATTATCTATAATTATTTTACACTGATATTTTAAATTATATTAGCCTTCTAGAATCATACTTGCAAGTTGCCCTTTAAATAATTTTAAATAAATATTAAGGGTACAAAAATCACAGATCAAAGGTGACCCACATTTGAAATTTACCCCAATATTTTGACACACAAGATACATTCTATATTAGATATTTGTCCTAGTTTGAAATTAGTTCCTAACGTATTTGCATGATGATCTGATAGTTTTGAAAATGAAGTACGCTTGCTTTCTGACTCTGATGCAGTTTACTTGAAATTGGAATGAAACTGGTATTTCCTTTGTAACGATGTTGTTCTGCACAACTTGTGGGCAGCCAACGATGGGACTTCATTCTACCTACCACTTCTGGATTCTTCTTCCCACCATTATATCATTTCACCTTTGTAGGCTTTTGAATGCAGCAGATCAATGGTGCCTTGACAGCTTAGATGTTTACAAATGATCTTTCTTAACACAGCTTCTAATCAAGCAACAAGGATTGGGATTAGAGTCCATTCTTTTGCCATTGAATGGTATGAGGGACTTTTTTATGATACAATCCATAAAAACTGTAAGGTAAGGCCTGAAACAACTTTCCTTCCATTTTCCTACTGATTAAAGGAGGAAGAAGGTTGGTTTACTATGTTAGCATTTCAAGGCTGTCAGAGGTGAAGGTGATTGATAGTTGTCTTTGAACTGCTTTGGAGGGTTTGGGGAACAGAAACATTGGTGATATAGAAGTGCTCTTAAGCTTTCCATAATACTGCCTTAGAAAAACTACTACTCATATGAACTACCCACTACTACCCATATGAACTACCCACGTTCTGAACTGTGCCTCTTCATTTTCTGCATACCACTAAATAAGCCTAGATTTTCAATGAAGATTTTATTTGGTATCTATTCCAACAGTTAGATGGGGAACAAGACCACATGAACATGGGACCATATATTTTCAATGGCAAACAACTGGAAAAGGCTATGACAGTCTCCTCGCTCACTTGAGGTGTTTTAGAATTACCAAACATCCAAAGAAATTCATTCTTTGGATTCATTCTGAACAAGAAAGAAGTTGTTACTTCCTTGTCTTTATTAAAAACCTGTCCACTATCCTAAGATCCTTGAAATATAGAACTGGGGGCCAGATGGATCTACCATGAAGCACAATAACACAGCAACCAAGAATTTTTAATATTTTCATTTGAAACTAAGGTCAATTTATTATGTCTCTTAATCCCCTGATCAAGCTTTAAAAAATGAAAAATTGATACAGATTTATTTTTATAAGCACAATTAAGATGTCAAAGGAAGCAATCTAATTTGATATTGTGCTCCAAGAGAAGTTATTTTGAAATCTTGAACAAAAGGAAAATCCTAGCTTACCATGATGCTATGTTAAAAGAGATAATCAGAAAGACTTTTGTTTAAATTTACTGAATTCAGGGATGGTTCATACTGGGTAGGGGGTCAAAATCAGTTCTAGGGATCAATAGTGTAAAATATCCACTGCATAACAAAGCTTGTATATTGAGCGCATTTTCATATAGTCACCAATTGCATTTTCCTCATCCTCACAAACCAATACTGTCTCCACCATAATTTTCAAACTGAAGACATTCATGACTAAGTCAACGAAAACTCCTTCCAGCTGACCAACAGGGGAGCACAAAAATTGTCATCCAGCCATGTCATGTTCTCATATTAATTTTGTCAGCCATTTCAGCAAAATCTGGCTGTGAATGCTGTCTCTCTCATCATTGCTTAGAGAAATGATGATGTGGCATCAAGGGGCCTGAACATCAGCTGAGAGTGAATAGAACAAAGAACCAGGAAAAGGCAAAAGTTTCTACCAGCGAAGAATCACTCATCAGCAATATCAGGGCAACACAACTGTTAAACTATTTCTACAAAATTCCTTTTATGTTACTGTGAAGTAACTGTGAAGTAACTGTGAAGTAACATAACATTCATTACAAGGATCTAACCTAGGACCAATACGAATGCTACATGAAAACAGGGTTTTCAGTTTCATAAACTGTATGACTATCCCAGGAAGGGACTTTTCCTTCCAATTGGAGTCCTCTGAAAAGCCTTTTTGAAAGCAGATAGACAGACCTAAAAGGTATGAGTTAAAATACAGAAGTACAGTGGTAAAAGTGAGAATACAGATATGAGGATAAATTTCCTATTTAATTCACAAACCAACATATTTTGAATGCACTTACAACTAAAGTAGGCAAGCTGTTGGTACAACAGGGTTACTTCAGAAGAGCTTCTGTCATCTGGGGAAATGCAAGAATCTTGGCCTTTGGAAATGCTCTTTTTTAACCCTTTGAGACTTCCTGAGACAATTTGTCACCAAGGTTATTAGCATTTCTTCTGAGATATTGACAGCTTGTCGTTCTTCCTTTCCAGCCCATGAGTGATTTCTTCACAGTCGCCAAATACTGCCAAATCACCATGGTAAATGTATCGACAGAATCATATTAACAGCTGCTGTGCATTTACAGCACCGTAAGTTATATAGAGAGGCCGAAACACAGGGAGAAATAAAGCAGCCCTTGTCAGCAGCAATGACAAGCGTTTATTTAGCGGTTGTTGCCTGGAACTATTTTTTATGCTTTAATTGCTAATTGTAAGACCTCATAAAGGAGCTGCCTTGGACCAAATTATCTGTCACTCTTCAAACCTGAGTTTCCGTATGTTAGTTACCTGGCTATTCAAATGACTTATTTGGACACATCTCAATGAATAAAGGGAATTATTTTTTGACATCACACATACAGGAAAATCTGACAAAGGCCATGTCTTGGATAAGAACATCATCCAAATTTTATATTTACTTACTTACTTACTTACTTACTTACTTACTTACTTACTTACTTACTTACTTACTTACTTACTTACTTAC
>JANHFK010005455.1:60552-72391 GCA_036250565.1 Sibynophis collaris | reverse complement strand
TTAGAACAGACCTAATTATTTAATTTATTTTTAATTTGTAAATTGTCTATTTATATCATTGTTTTTATTGATGTCTGTTCACCGCCCTGAGTCCCGAGAGGGAGAAGGGCGGTATAGAAATCTAATTAAAGTAAAGTAAAGGTATAAAACATTTTCAGGATGTAGTGTTTCCTACAAAACATTGCTTGCCATGGATATTATACAGCAGAAAACGCTATTCTAGTAATATGTGACCCAAGGGTTGCAGACAAGGTGGAAAAATGAATGCAGTTGGTTCAAAATGGCAGGGCTTTGGGTGCTGATAGTCTTCCTGTCCAGAGTTTGTAAGTACAGTAGTAACACAGGAAGGGGTGGGGTGGGGGACAAGAATATATAAGTAAATAAATCATAAGATAATATAAGAGAATCCCATTGGACAGCAGGAAGTCTATAAGGAAATCGGTATTGTGGCTAGGGGGTTATGAAGTCAAACATACAGCTGAGAAGAAGAAACAGAGCAGAATTTAGTAAAGTTATTTCATGGAATAATGGGCTTGGAAGGGGCTTTGGAGGTCTTCTAATCCAACCCCCTGCTTATGGAGGAGAACCTATACCATTCCAGACAAGTGGCTCTTCTTAAAAGCCTTCAGTGATGGAGCATCCACAACTTCTGAAGGCAAGTCATTCTGTTGGTTAATTGTTCTCACTGTTGGGAAATGTCTCCTAAATTGCTTCTCTCCTTGATTAGTTTCCATTCATTGTTTCCTCTTGCCTGGTGCTTTGGAAAATAGGTTGACCGTCTCTTCTTTGTGGCAGCCCCTCAAAACATTGGAACACTGCTATCATGTCACCGTTAGTCTTTCTTTTCACTAGACTAGACAAACAGATTTCCTGCAACTGTTCTACCTATGTTTAGCCTCCAGCCACCTAATCATCTTTGTTGCTCTTCTCTGCACTTTTTCCAGACTCTCAACATCTTTTTCGTAACGTGCTGACCAAAACTGGATACAATATTGTAGGTGTGATCTTATTAAGGTTTTATAAAGTGGTATTAATAGTTCACATGAACTTGATTCTATCCCTATGTTAATGCAATATAGTTAATGCGCTGGATTTTTTTGGCTGTTGCCACACACTGCTGGCTCATATTTAAGTGATTGTCCACTAGGACTCCAAGATCCCTCTCACCCTTACTGCTTTTGAGCATATTTAAAAGTGTGGAGTGGTGGGGTATAGAAGACACAGATAGATACAGGCCATTTGTGATTATTTGATTATTGGGTGAATATATACCGCTTCAAGGTGCTGGTTACCACCTTTAAAGCGCTCCACGGCATAGGACCTACGTACATACAGGAACGCCTCCTGCAACCGAATCTCTCCCAAAGACCAGTACGGGCCCACAGAGCGGGCCTTCTGAGGGTCCCGTCGGCGAAACAATGCCGGCGGGCGACCCCAAGGGCGAGGGCCTTCTCTGTGGCTGCCCCCACCCTATGGAATGACCTACCCCCCGAGTTGAGAACTATGGCAGACCTACGCCTCTTCCGCCGGGCTTTGAAAACCCATCTATTTCGATCGGCAGGCCTTGGATAACAACATAGGAAATCTCTCGGAACCACTTCGCTTGGGTAGAATTTAACTATGGGGTTTTAGCAGTTAATAATTAGGGGTTTTAAATGGGGTCTTTTAAGAGGTTATACAGTCGGCTTAATTTGTTTTAATATGTGTTTAAATTCTGTGTTACATGTTTTTAACACAAATTGTAAACCGCCCCGAGTCCCACAAGGGAGAGGGGCGGTCTAGAAATCTGAATAAATAAATAAATAAATAATAAGTTGAGGACTACCTGTACACCATACCAATGTAACAGTGTAAATTACAAAACAATATAATGTCTATTTATATTCATATCTTAAGGTGTTTTTTTTAATTTAATTATTCCATCTGTATTGCTGTTGTAAGAGGACTTAGAAAAATTTCTGGAATCTGTTTTCTGGGTGTTTATTTTTTTTATTCTGGAGCCTGGATTGTGCAAAGTAGAAGAAAAAGAAAATTAAATTTTGTGTATGATGATCAACTTAAAAATTGATGGTTTCTACTATGTAAAATATTCTCTCAGTCTTGTTATAATAAATGCAAGTAAACATGATTATGACTCTGTCAGCATCTGCCTTATGGTGTAAGTAGTAAACAAAAAAATGTTTAATTTTTTTCTCCTTTGTTTTAAATTTCAAAACAGAAGTTCGGAGGATAGTCTGCAGTAAAAGCTTGAATAAAACTAAACAAAGCGTAAGTAGATAAAATATATTAGATTTCATTCTTTTTTACAAAGCAGAAATGAACATTAGTAAGCAATCAGTCCACAAAATTTCAAGGACAACCAGATGAAGACAAAACTGCTTTTTATAACATTAAGTCTGTAAAGGAAAGGTATTTAAAAGAGAATATGCACAAGCACAGACTTTTATTTATTATTCAGAAATGTTTTTCTTCTCTAAAATGCCCTATTTTTTAATGAAATCAATGTCACTTTTAGCAATCATTACTTCAGATATTCCCCATGGACCAATTTTTATTCTATTTCGGATCCTAGAGCTTCTGCCTGGTCATATTTATATGTTCATAATAAGGTAGTGTAATGCCTACATACTGTACGCAGCTTCAAAGTGTAAAATGGAAGAAAATATTTATTTTCCAGGGATTCAAATATACTTTAACTCTCCATTTGAACATATACTCAGTTACAATATAATTATCTTTTTGCTGAAATATTCTATTATAACCCACTGTCTAACTAACCCTCCTACTACTACTTTTTTTGCCAAGTTCATTCCACAACCAGATTCTGGGAGAAGAGGATGTACAGATTCCACTTAAGTATGTTACTATAGAAGAAAAGGATCACTTCTTCTACGGATGGACAAAAAAGTCATGGATGCAAATAACTGAAATGAACATGTCCTTTCTCAGTAATAAACCACAGAACACTTCATAACCCAAAGAACAATAAGCTTTATATTTTTGACAGTATGAAAGAAGCTAGATTTCAAAAACTATTTGAAAATATTTTAAATTTACATACAGTTAATATGATTATTCCCATGTAGAGATAGTCCTCAATGTATGACCACAAATGGACCGGAATTTCCATTTCTCAGCAAGGCAGTTGTTAAGTTGCACCCAATTTTACAACCTTTTTTTGCCATGGTTATTAAGCGAATCTTTACAGTTGTTGTGAATCATGCAGTTGCTAAGCGACTCCAGCTTCCCCCGTTGACTTTTTATTATTATTATTATTTATTCTATTTATATGCCGCCCTTCTCCGAAGACTCAGGGCGGCTTACAATGTGCTAAGCAATAGCATGTGTTTGCTTGTCAGAAGCCAACCGGGAAGGTCGCAAATGAAATTCACATAATCCTGGGATGCTGCAACTATTGTAAACACATGCTGGTTGCCAAGCACCCCAATTTTTATCTTGTGACTGTGGGGATGCTATGATGGTTGTATGTGTGAGGATGGGTTGTAAATCCTTTTTTTTTAGTACGGTTGTAACTTTGAACAGTCATTAAATGAATAGTTGTAAATCAAGGATTATATGTATTAAATATTAGTATATTTAAGTCAAAATAAACTACTAAACTTTTATAGTGTTTAGTATGAACCAGTTGAGAGGGCTTTCTTAAACTTTAATTTATTAGATGCAATGACAAAAATCTCTCTCTTATTCCCAATGTTTCAATTGTTAGGGACACTGCCTCTGTCCAGCTTGAAGAACCAACTCAGGTGAGGTCATTTGAACTGTTCTAGCTGTTCTAAATTCAGAGCAAACCATTAAAAATAAAAGACACTGTTAACACAATGATCAGTAGGAAACTCCAAACTATAAAGACATCCCATGTTCTTATAATATGAACCTCTGGATGGAAAGTTGTTGTCAACCTGCTAGGAGTACTTAATGCAATGAGTCATACTATATGACTCACTGATCATTCAACTCTTTCGTTCTATTATCTAATTCAAAATCTGATTGCTAGAAATATAACATTTCAATGCAAATTCTTTAAAAGGATATACAATATGTATTTCAGAGAATAAAACAGTATTAATATTGTCCTGTTTTCAAAAATAGTACAAGGCATATTTTTAAAAGCTTTGGTTTTTTAATATGCTGTGTCAATACTTTTAGTTTTTAACACACATGAAAAAGTCAAAATAATCTGAAGTTACACAGGTAGCCTAATTCCTTACTCTATCCTCTCTCAAGTGTCCATTGACTCCCTTAATCCCTCAGGTATAGTACAATATTCCAGAATAAATTCTAAAGAATCAATTATTATTTTATATTGCTTGTTGTCTTTCATATAATTAAAACAGGCCAAATCTTGCTACAAAATCATTTACGTACTTATACAGATGGAGGATCAGAATATACAAACTGTTTATTTTAATAAATCTTGATATGATAAATTAACAAATTTACAGGGTTGTTAACTTAAGATATTCCTATCCTAAGTAATAACCAATTTTCAACAGTAAATACTATGATACATATTTCATAATTGAAAAGGGAAGTAATATGAAGGTAGCAATAAGAACAAGTCACAATTCTTATGGAATTTCTATTGCTCATAGACAGCAATCTGTGCAAGTTATATATATTACCATGATTAGCAGACACGCCTGATGCAGATTTTTCTTTCATAGAAAATATCCAGTTGTAATGATGTAAGTTTCACACAGAAGGAATAACGTAGCAATTCAAGAGGACTTAACATATTATGGCTATGAAAAACTTTCATGACTATTCTGCTTTCTAAATAAGGGAGAAGGAAATTCATTAACTAGGATATCAACAAACATATATACAGTGAAGCGTAGAAACATAGAATAAGGAAATGTAATAATTTCCTACTTTCACCGGGAATGTTGCTAATTGGAAAATTATTTTTATTTTTTAAATCTCAAAAGTATTCATAGTATAATTCTATGACATGTATAACACAATTTTCAATGTAGCTTACTTCCCAAAGTAAACAACATTAGCACTGTACCCTAATATTACAATGTCGTATCATCTCTCTAATGACTTACGCTTCATTACCCTGTATGCATTAAACAGATTTAGTCAAACCAACAACAGCCAATTGTTGAGCTTAATCAAATCCTCCGCATTTATGTATTATGTATTAATTTCTAATATTTATAATAAATCATACTGTCCACTACAAAGCACCAAAAATAATGTATAAAGTAAATTTTTATTAAGACACACTTTGTATTTTGTTAGTAGAGAAATGGAGGAGTATGGAAAAAAGCCATACAATTTTAATGACTGTTTTGTTCTTCCTATGCAGTTTTAACAGAGAAATGGTATAAAATGTATAAAAATGGTAAAAAATTCATATGTGTAAATATAAAAGATGTCATATCATATGTTAAATATAGTGAGAGAAAAATGACAATTGGGATAAAATACTTTTTATGTTAAACTGTTCATCCCATCAAACGTATCCCCAATTCACTAAAGATAGGCAGGATGAAAAGAGGGAAAGGCCTGGTTGCTAGAAATAATTTTACAAGTGATAAGCACTAAAATAATAGCTTTCTCTCTTTCAACTCTGAACCTTAAGACAACAGGATCAGAATCTCAAAGAATATGATAAAAAAAAACTTAAATGAGAGAAAGAAGATTGGAATAGAAAAGATTCATTAGTAATGGGAAAAAAAAGTTTAGGGAAAGAAATGGGAAGAAGTAACTGATGTCTAACTCTTATCATTTTTTCCCTCTGTAAATTTCAGATACTTATTTATCCCCTGACAAACACGGGGAGGTCAAAGGTCAAAACCATAATATTTGAGACAGTCATCCAACCTTTTAGGTATATATTATGGCCACCATTTTGAGGTTACTTAAAATTATAAATGGTTATAACCACTTTCTCTATACCTTTGGATATTTGTGATAATGCACAAAATTATCCAATCAGCAAACATACAAACACCTTTATTATATAAAATATATATTCTATTATATAATGTTATATATTGTATCACTGTGTGGCAATAAACCAATCCTCAAATATTAACACAGCAGGATTCTCAGGGCTGCTACACTATCAATTTCAGATCTACTACAAGGAAGACAGTATCATGCCATCTTGTAGTAGATGGATGTAAAACACTCTTGCAACAGAGTGTATCGTGAGGCAATCTGGATATTTTCAAATGGAAATGATTAGTTGTCATTAGGAATGCAACTTGCATTGTCATGCAAATACATTCTATAGAATTAAACATTGTAACTGATGCTCTACATTTCTGACAAACCTGAGAAAGTGTGATACCCTCAAAACAGAAATCCTATTTTGAAAGAAATTATCTGAATTCCCTAAAATAGTAATAATTAGGGTAATAATTACTTGGTTACTGCTTAGTCAACTATTTCTCAACAGCACGGTGTTTCATTTTATTCAATCAGTTATTTTACAAAGATTTTCTACTTTAGTACTTATAGTGTTTTATAGTGCTAATATTTGAAGATAAACACAAAAATCCCATGATTTCTATATATTTCTATACTACATTATATTATGTAAAAATAATACTACAAAGCTCTAAATTGAGCCTTTGTATATCAATTTATTTGATTATAAATTTGTGGCAGCCCATAATATTTTTTCCAATATTAAGTCAATAACATGCAATAACAATGTCATTACACAGAATACCAAAGATGTATCAATGCCCAAAAGGAAAAAAAAATCAAAATGGTGATTTAATCAAAATGAAATAAAATAGTTTATTTTTTTATTTTAAACATACTTTTAAAGATATATTACCTGAGGCAGATTTCCTCACTCTTAATTGTAAGACTGGTCCTGCTAGCCAATATCAGGGCCCAGTATTCCTACTTTTAAATAAAAAGAAACTGAGACAAAAAAATAATACACAAAACAGCATAAACCACAAAAGCAATATAAAATAATGCTCTGTTAGCCTAAGAAGAAATTTATTTTGTACAATACAAAAAAAATTAGGTCTTCTAATAGGTGATGCCAGCCAAGCTAAGTTTGAACTTTTCTGTGACAAACAAGTTTCTCTCCCTAGGTTTTAAGATATGCTCCTAGGATTGAGGAAAGCGGCTGGATTAAGAGTTCATCTTGCCCAAAGATAATAAATCCATAATTGTTCATGCAAATACAAACACGAACACACAGTGAAGGAAAGACAATAAATATTTAGTGTCCGTATGTGCCCCCTTCCCAGTTGTGAGAAGATAAACACAATGTTTATATCTTGCTCAGTGCTCCTCGGAGTCACCGTTACAAGCCCTCAGAGTTCCCCATAAAACAGCAATAAGCGGAGCCTAAAAGGAAATCGGGAAGGCGGGGGAGTAAAAGCTAAATCACCAGCATTTCCCAAACAAATGAGAAATCTGGCCGTGCGGCAGAGACTGTGTTGGGAAACATTGAGAGGCTGAAACCACCCCTGCCCTCCCCCACAAATGATCAATTAAAAGCCGTCCTTATGCCAAGGGCCAGGCATGGCCAGGCAAGCGGGCTGCCGCAAAGACAACGGTCCTCTGGATCAGTTCTGCATGACAATTGATGGGAAGGGGCAGGAGGCAAGGCCCATCCTCTCACCATGGTGATTAGGCATTCCAAGTGTGCAAGGCAGCCTCGGCACACATAAAGAGAAAGGGAAGCTGGAGACCTGAGGAGGCGAGCCAGGCCAGATGGTCCTGCAGCCGGCAGCACTGGAGCAGCTCACACCCAACTCTCCGCCACGTTAACGGCCCAAGCCTTTCTTTATGCCAACATCACAATTAAACAGAGCAAAATGGCAAGGAGGTTCAGCAACAGTTTGCTGAGGGGACGGGTGGTCCTAATGCAGCAGGAAAGGGCTCTGACAACCCAAGAAAATGTAGTTTACATTTCCTTACTGAAATATGGCCCATCAGAAAGGCTCTTTTCTTGAGATGTAGAACTAATTTTCTACATTTAAAATTCACCACAGATACGCATTTACCCATACTATTAGAGATGCAGCCATTTCCATACAATGCCTTTCTAGTATGTTTTAAAAACAGATCTGATATTAGATCATGTCTAATACCTTTTTACAAGATGGCTTTACTTTTCTTCTTTTAACAACCCTAAAGTATGGCATCAATTATTTAAAAAAGAGGTCCTCAGCACATAACTGTAAAACAAGCAAACAATGTATATATTTTGAGTGTTGGATAATTGGAATACACCCCCACCTTACTTTAGACCCTAGTGTGTAAACACCTGGTCAGCCTCTGCTCTACTGAGGTAGCCAGAGCTAAGATGAAGCTTGAGTCAGTTGTCTAATATGCTAAGAGAAAAGAAAAACCAGAAATTAATACATTATGGTATTACTACATTATTGTTGCTACTTGGAACTTTAACTCAACAGCATTTTGACTTTCTTAAATATTTCCATTGATTAGTTTCAAAGTTCTTGAAGTGATTTCCAAAACCAGTCCAAATACTGAGGCCCAACAAAAAATTCCACTGTCTTCTGCGATATAAAACTGTAAGGAAAACTGAGGTAAGAATAAGAAAATGGACTTTCTCACCACCCATAACTGTCTTAAACTGACATTTTAAAAAACATTTCATTATGGGACATTAAAAGAGAAACTGCTGCTGATAAATTGTAAGAAGCAAAATTGGAAAAATATCTAACTAATAAAACAGAGTCTGTTTCATCAACAATAAACCAAAGTTGAATAAGTGCAATAAAGGGGAGGAAACAGTTCAAATAAGCACGATATGTAGACTCAAAATAAAGGCCAAGGCCTTACAGCGCCAGTTCATTGGGGATGGGGAGCATGAAGTTGGGGAAGATTCATGTATAAGATAACAAATTTTGAAGTTCCCGGAAACAGAAAGGAGAACTGCAGTGCTTTTGCCACTGGAACATTTTGGTGTACAAGATCCAGCTGCTGTTAAGGACTCTCCACTTTTCTTTCCTGAAAGGACATACTCTGATTATTAGTCTACAAGGCCATCAGTAGGAATTAGAAGATAAAGAAACTATTTTTAAACGTTACAGAGATCTGTTATACAGGGACAGTGTTTAAATCTATTGTAGCTGGATATTAATGTAATCATCATTTGAAGAATCCAATAGAACATATCTGCAGCTACCTCTGCAATACACATGGTGTGTAAACCATCTTCCCCCATGTGATTAACGCTCTCAGTGAACATATAAACATAGATACCTGGATAAAATATTTATCTTCATAAACAAATTCTTTATTCTTCAGCGCTTTTGTGCACAACTCCTGTGGGTTCTTTTTTCTGGACCACAGGGAAGGAGAATATTTACCATATACTGATGCACTGAAATATTCCGAGAGGCAGATTGTAAAATTAAGCTTTACATATATTCACATTGCACTTCCACTTTTGTCACTAATTTTGGGTAAACTTTTGTATATGTAAAATATAAAATCTGTAAATATAAAATCCACAACAGCTATGGTTCAACTCAATATATTAAGCCATTTTTTAAAGATCAAAACATACCCAGAAGGCAGGACTCAAAGCAATGTTGACCAATGTAAATCTTAAATAACTTCTCACATGGGTAGGGAATCAATCTAGATTTACACGACTAATTAACAGAGATAAGACTCTTGTCTCCAGAGAATGTAGCCATACTGTATTGTTCTTAGTATCTTACTAATAAAATGAGATGCCTGCATCTATACTTGTACAGTGATACACTTTGCCCTTCATTAAATTCCATTAGCTTTTGATGGCATTCCTGTTTTTTAAACAAACAAACAAACAAACACTTCCCACAGTTTCCACAAGCTCTAAGCTTGCTGATTTGTATTATTTTTCATTAAAAACAAATGAAGCAGTGAGTGAAAATCCCAAGTTTGAAATTATAAGAAACAAAGAAAGAAAGAATAGAGTCTGCTGGTGCCAGACAAGGAATGTTATGTGTTGTGATTGAAGTTATTCACACATCGTGCAGCCTGATCCCATTTCAGTATATGGAAGACTGCAAATAAACAGAGCCAAAATATTTTGTAGAGTGCCTCTTGGAGACATAAAGGTTTGCTAATGCAATGGTTTTTACTAGCTCTATTAATACAATTTTGCAGATCAGTTTGTCTATATAATCGTTTCTCTAAAATGTATTGTAGACTATTGGTAAAAAGAAACCTTATTTCACAGAGAGGTTTATATATGTTATTTGTATAAAAAAATTGAGACACATTTGAAAGGGCTAAACGACTAGGAATTTATAAAAGTCGATATGCCACATTTTTATTCATGTGAATATGTGTGCATTCCTCTGGTTCCATTCAGAACAGTAGAATCATCAGAAATCTATCTCCATCCTCAGCCTCATTCTAGAAACTACCAACAAATAATTTTTCACACATGGATTATGTACAGTTTTTTTGTTCAGATTCTGAAATACCCAAGAATGTATGTTCTATGAAAGAAGACCTAAACATGCCAAGGGTACTTGAAGGTCATGATTACATGTAACTAGGTTTGTTGCTCCTCAGATAGAGATACTTACATATTTATACAGATAAATAATAAAATGTCTTTAAAACTCGTGACTGTTAAAATAAAGTTTTAACTAGATGAAGCCCATATTCACCCCCAAAACTTAACCTAGTCAGTGCTAAGTGTAAAACCTATTTTATATTTTACCTGGGGAGGCTGGTATGAAGCCACTTTTGGTCTGCTTTCCGTGAAATTGAAATTAATTTTGATTTATTTTTCATAGCAAAGAAAGAAATATCAAGAATGAATAGACTGTAAGGTGTTAAGATACAAAAACCTATTTGTGAAATATTTTTTACTTTTGTTTGTAAAAGTCTATATATCTCCTTCATCCTTTAAATATGTTTTATGTGGTTCTCCCAAACATTATCTGAGAATTCATGAAAATATTTGTATAGAAAAACCACTTAAAAACCTAGTTCTTCTGAACTGTGTCCACATTTAAACACATGTTTACCTCTGAGTCAATCACTTTCTAAACACTGTTCAGTGAGTTCATAAAATATTTGTTCATTTATACCACTATTTAACAGGAGCAGTTAGCAAGATGAAACAATTAATGCATTCTAAATATATTTAATTGATAGAGCCAGCATTTTGAATATGACTTCCAATATAGATAATTACATTAATTTCCTATTTGTAAATTGTTATATTTACATTAGTAATGCATATTGTTTTAAATTATAAAACATCTTTACTCGGGGCAAATCTATCTTTTCTTACCTTTCAAACTTTATTATTATTTCTCCCACCTTTTCATACACACACACACACACACACACACAAACACACAATTGTTGCACTCAAACATCAAAGGCAACAAGAACGTTTGGGTGGTTCTCACTCAGCTAAGCCACACTACGGAAAAAGCGCACAAGCCATTAGTGCAACATGTAGTTTCGTCTTTGAGGAAGCATTCCACACAAACACTGACATAAAAGACAAACTCATAGCATATTTCAGAACCAACGAGCGATGGATTTATAAGGCAGGTTGATTTTATGGTGACTTTTATTGACAAGGTGCGGAGGCTTTTGGCAGATGCCTCGTAGCACTGGGAAGTTAACACAGTGCCTAATTCAAGGAGACAGCCTGAGGAAGCAGCACCGACAGGGAGCGAGTGGAACTATGTCTCTATTACTCTCCTTGGTGTCATAAAGAAAAAGAAGAAAAATGGTATCCAACAGGGAACCTGGGAGTGCTCCAATTTTTTTTTTTAAAGAAAAAAAATCCTTTTTTTCCTCTTACCATGTCTTAAAAAACGGAAGAAGAAAAGGGACAAAGCAGTAT
>JANHFK010005454.1:49781-72256 GCA_036250565.1 Sibynophis collaris | reverse complement strand
GGGGAGGGAATGGAGATTTTGCAGTATCCTTCCCCTGGAGTGGGGAGGGAATGGAGATTTTATAGTATCCTTCCCCTGCCACACCCATCAAGCCACGCCCACAGAACCAGAATGAAAAAATGTGAATCTCACCACTGCTCTGGGTGTTCCTTGCCAGAAACCACTCAAAAAGATGGGTCATGAATCACATCACTTGCCAGCCGAACACTGCAGCCGGCTGATTGTCAAATGCCTGAAATGCCACCCTGTGACCACAGGGTGGGCATATGCCACCATTGGAAGTCTGGAACCAGGTCACAAGTACTTTTAGAAGGGGCCCGTTTTAACTTCGAATAGTGACCAAGCCACCGGTTGTTAAGCGAGGACTACCTTTTAAGCATTGTCTTAGAAACCCTAATGTGTCTTTGTTTGGTTTTGGCTTAGCCCAAAGTGTGACTCCGTCCCTTCTCCTTTGTAAACCATGGTTCATGGCTTAGTAAAGCCCTTCCACCTTATCCAATAAACCATTGTTTAACTTAGTCATGGTTTATTCACACTGTGTGAACCGCACCAGTTCTGTGTCTGGTTCCACAAACCCCCCCTTTAAAAAAGCCCTATGCAGGTTAGTACTCCTTTTTAAATGTTGTAAGAGGGGAACGAGAGGAGGGTCGTCAGCCCCTCATTCCTGGGAGTCCAACAGCCTTCCCCCACATCTCGAAGGAAGAGTAGGGCAGCAGGACACGAACTCAGGGCCTTCCAATTGCCCCCTTCGAGGAGGGACACTTCAAGGAGGGACAACCTGGCCAGCAGCCTCGGCCGCTCAGGACAGGTAAGTCCTCTCCGTCGCCATAGCAACCAACCAACGGGAGGCCGGCGGGGCAGGAACGCCACGCCCACCCTCCACCTTGGCCCGGGCGACCGCCGCTCAAACGGCCCCCTAGGCCTGCGGCGCGCGCCGGAGGACACGCCCCCCGCTTCTTTCCACGCCCCTTTCCCTCTGGAATCAGCCTAACGGACAAAACCGCAACAAACGCCCAGAACGCCGGAAGCGAGGGAGGAGGGATGCGCATGCGTATGATACTTTTCTGGCTATGCTCCGCCCATTATCTGTCTCGGCTGCCTGAGGGAAGCGAAAAGTCGGAATATCGTTTCGTTTTCGCCGGCTTCCGTTTGCTTCTCCTCAGCGGGCAGTCACGGGTTCTTTACCTGTCGTCGTGCAGGGCTTCCCCCCACCCCCGTAAGAAGCTATCTTATCCAGCAAAAGGATTTGGGGGGGTTTCTTCAGCTTCCCCCCCTCCCTTTCAAGGCTTTTCTGGAAGAAGAGAAGTGTGAAAGGCGGGAAAAGGCCTAACTCCCACCTAGGCCCGGCTGTTTGTACTGCGGTTGCTTTCCTACAAAGTAGGAACAAATCTGACGAGGTGTTTTCTTCACGCTCACTTTGTTTTGCTTTTTGATGGCCTCTTCTGGAAGATTGTGGGTTTTTTTTTTCTTTTGCCGCCCCAAAGTCATCCTTTTTGCACGTTGGCCAGCACCTTGCCCTCATTCAGATTCTCATTTTAACACCTGTTGTTTGATTTTAACTCGCTGATCAACACATTTGTGTGAATTTAAGAGTGTGGTCTCATTTTGTGAATGCCAAACCAGTATGATTCAGATGCCTGTTTACTAGCAAGAGTAGGTGAAAGCAAAATGTCTTGATAGAAAAGCGTTACTCCTGTGATAGTACTGAGAAATGATCATGAATAATTCCACAACTGTTCAGAGGAAATGCTTGTCTCAGGTTGTAGGTGCTGCATCAGTGGAGGCTTTTAAGAAGAGGCTGGACAGCCATTGG
This sequence comes from Sibynophis collaris, assembly GCA_036250565.1. Taxonomy (NCBI): domain Eukaryota; kingdom Metazoa; phylum Chordata; class Lepidosauria; order Squamata; family Sibynophiidae; genus Sibynophis; species Sibynophis collaris. Next base: position 70,443 of record JANHFK010005454.1, on the reverse strand, counting down.
TTTGAAATGGTATAAGGCAGTGATGGCTAACCTTTTTGCCATCATGTGACAAAAGTGGGGGGAGCACTGGGGAATCTTGCGCATGCATGCCCACACCCATAATTCAATTCCCCCCACACCCCTCCACATGCACACACGACCCCTCCGCTCTCCCCGTTTTTGGCACGTGATGGTACAGTGGGCCCGGTAGGTCATTTTTTGCCCTCCCCAGGCTCCAGAGACTTTCTAGGAGCAGGCAGAGGGCGAAAATGGCCTTCCCTACCCCCCCAGAGGCCCTCCGTAGACCTTAAACAACCCATTTCCCGACTTCCAGTGGGCCCAGAAGATCCGAAAATCAGCTGGCCAGAGCGCTGGAGCTGAGCTAGGGCAACGCTTGCGTGCCCACAGATATGGCTCCGCTTGCCACCTTTGGCACCCGTGCCATAGGTTTGCCATCATGGGTATAAGGTCTCCTGCTTGAGCAGGGGGCTGGACTAGAGGACCTCCAATCTCCATTCCAACTCAGTTAATTGTATCTTCTCAGGATTGGTTGGTTGTGTACCCTTTACAGTTCCCAAGCCTGTGAAGAATCAAAACGGATCAACATTTCACCCAGCAGATAGCCTGGAAACTTTCAGCCAAGACCACATTATCTTTTATGCTAAATTTTAATTGTGGAAAATGTTTTGGCATGTCTCCTTTGTTTAAGGGCAAAAGATGTTCACTTCCACCCAGCACGTATTCCAAAATGTCATTTCAAAAAAAAGTTATTGCTTTATGGGTTCTTTTATCTTGTTTTGCCACATGAAATTCACTACTTTTCAATTTGTTTCTAGTCTTCATGTATCTTAGACTGAAAAAAGAGGCTGCGAGACTGACCAGACCAAAATAAAATCTCAAAGTGAAGTATGCAGATCTGTGTATACATTCATTTGTTCACATTGCACTAATACCAGTAATTTTAAAAAGGGGTCTGTGATGATGCTATTCTTTTCCAAAGCCGATTAACTTAACTTCTGCAGAGGCAGCCAGCAGAGACCAGGTTCTCAGTCAAATTTCAGATCTGTAGGTGATGCCAATTTATGATGCCATCTCAATTTAGGGAAACCTATTTTCTTCTTCTTCTGGAAATATCAGTTGTTTACGATGTTCTTTTAATGTCTCTTGGGGGCATCCATATCTTTTCATCATTGTGGGAAATATGCTGAAGTTCTCCTTTTAAGATGCTATAATAACTATGAATATAATTTCCTTCCCTTCCTCCAATTGCCCAACTCTAAACAGCATACAGTTCCCTAATATATATGAGATTAAAAGCAATTCAAATCTCAGTGCAAAGAAAATAATACATTATAATAACAGAAAACCAGGACACTTACTCAGAAGAATGAAGTAAAAAGTTATAGCAAATAGTTTAAGGTGATTAAGGCCCCAAGATAGAAACCAGACTATGAATTCTAGTCCTGCCTTAGGCACAGAGGTTGTCTGGGTGACAGGCTAGCCACTAGTCACACTCAGTCCATAATGCCAGTCACTGGTGACAAACTGGTCAACTAATTATTGCTGCAACCAATGTATGTGGTTGATCTAAAAAAACCCTCACCACTGTGCTTGCAGGAGAAAAAAAAATCTGTATACTTTGTGAAGCAATTCTATCTTGTCATGACATTTTCTCTTTCATACAAATCAAATGTACTTATGACTCAAAAATAAAAGATCAGAAATATTCCTGAATGTTTAGTTGCTGGCCCAGAGGAGGGAGCAATCTATTTCTCAGATTTGAAAATGGTTTTGCTTGTTTAACTGTGTGAATCACCAACCAAGTCCTGGGTACTGGCAGTATCTTTCATATCCATCTTTTTCAAAAATTGAAAATTGGATCCTGGATGTTGTGAACAGATGTTGCTATGCTACCTTAACACTGAAAAGATGCACAGTTCCATAATGGATCCTCTTATAGCATTTCTTAATTGAAAACAACAACAAAAATATAGTATTTTTAATATATATTTTAAAATATATATATATATTTGAGTGAAGTATCCTATTTTGCAAGATCTGGCCATGTTTCCCAGATTATACTGCCACATTACTAGATTAATGTTCTGATCAGTACCTATAAAACTATTCATGCCAAGGCTTTCTGTAGATGTTTATTTGACTTACAGTAACAAAAATCTATGAAGTTCCACATTTAATGTACAATGATATATTCTGAAATATAAAATACAATTTACAGAAACTTCTGTCAAGTAAACCTAAACAACACTTGATTTAGTATACTTACATGTATGGTTTTAAGTTAGAAACTTCTTGAATAAAAAATTACATCATAGGTATTAGCATTCTATACCACCTCTTTTAATGTTTTGCAAAATATTTCGCAAACAGGCCATTTTTTTTAATATCAGCATGTCCATGATGTTTAAAGACTAAGATGTACCAATATAAAGTATAACTATGTAGTGATTTATTTATGGGGTAGTACTATTTATATTGCAGGTTTCAAAATGCAGATGTTACGAATTTAATTTTACATTTGCAAATGCTTACAAAAATATCAAAGTAACTGTTTATCTGTAAATGTATAAATCCAATTCAACTGGTAATGTTTTCCTATGTACTATTTAGAATTATATAATGAACTTGAAGAATACAGAAAAAGTAATAGAATACTGGTTTTCACAGTAAAAAGCCTTCCCTTTTAAAGTACAGAATTGTTAGTAACGGCTATTTCTCCAATCTTTACAGAAATATTTACTTCCAATTTTATCACAGTAGCCATGAATTCATATGGACAGAACGTTTTCCTATCAAAATTACGAATTTCCGTGCTGTTGGTGTCAATAGGATAATTACCAGCATCATGAAATCTCTCCCACTTAAGTTAGAACTTAAAAGTTCTTCATCTTAGCTCAACTAAACTGTCTTTAGTTCATGAATCTTTTCAACCCATAAGAAAAGTCAAACTCTTTCAACTCAGTGCTTGATGTATTAATCTTGATAATTCTCCTTCCTCCCAATTTGTTTAGTCAATTTAGATTTAAAAAATCAATACCTGTTTTTTTAAAGCTTATATTGAGTAAAGAGGGTATTAATTTTCATTACACCTTTCATAAAAATACAGAATTTTAAGAGTTTATTGATAAGAAAGGTAGTGATCTATCTAGACATATGTACTTCTTGTCTGAGCTCATAAATCAGTTGAAATTACATTCAAAATGCCCTCATGTAAAATGTGAGTTTAGAAATTTAACATTTCTTATTCAAATACTCTGCAAATTACAAGTAAGTAGCAACATTGTTCTTCCACCATCATTTGTTAAGTACACAAAAGCCATATAACTAGATTAACTCAGGACAAAAATATTGATATTTTTGCTGTTAAGTAGGAACCCAAAACACAAAAACACTGTATTTGAGATGTAAAGTTATGGCTTCTAAAATCTTGCTTGAATTCTCATAAAATTAACAATTAAATTATTGAAAAACACAACTTTGAAACCTTTAAAAGCAATGTGCTTTTTGAAGACAGTTCCCATTTTTTGTCTGCAAATGGAAATTCAAGATAATAAGGAAAACAAAGCCATGTCATGGAACTGTTAGGTCCCAACCACAATCTTTCTCTGGGAGTAAGTAGGATTCCTACAGGCCCCTACTCTAAAAAGACAAGAGCAGTAGTACTATGCCCTACTTATCTGTACACAGGTGCTGGGACCAGTAAGGGAAGGACTGTGTCTTATGTATTTTGTACGAAAACTTTTATGAACAAAATGTATCAAGTCGATTTTCCCTGCTTCCTACCTTAATATATCACATTTACAATTCAAAATTCGTCTTTTATGAAAGCTTTACCAAAGTATTTTCTAACAGAATATACAATATATACAAGTAGTACACAGTCAATTCTTACATGTTTCCCTCTTTACTTCTAAGGGACCCCTTGCTGAAGGGTCTACTTAGCAGAAGCAGCTTCCGGATGTGATGGCTTTTGGCTGCCCATCTGGGATTCTGGCTTAGAGTCTCTATCACATTCTGTACTTTTGCTCCGCTCCTTGCGATCCCTTCCTCTATCTTTGTCGCGGTCCCTATCTCGGTCCCTCTCTTTCTCTCTCTCCCGGCTACGGGGCCTGTCCCTGAATCTATCATAGTCGCGTTCTCTGCTTCTGGACCGGTTCCGTCTTCGATAAGAATCCCCTTCTCTGATCCTGGTTCTTTCCCGGTTCCTTTCCCAATCTTTGACTCTGTCTGAATCCCTTTCCCTGTCTTTATTGTAGTTTCTATCTCTGTTTTTATCCCAGTCTTTCTCTTTGTGTCTCTCCCAATCTCTTTCCCTACCCCTATTCCAATTTCTGCCACGATCTCTTTCCCAAGCCCAATTATGCTCACGATCCCTCCGTCTATCATCATTTCCTCTGTTTGATCTATTGTCTGATTTCTCTGGCTGCTCTAACACTTTTTCCTTATTGCCTCCCTCAAATCTTTCCCTCGGCCTCCCTTCAAAGCCCTGGCCTCTGTAGTCATTATTTCGACCCTCTCGAAAATCAGACGCTGGCCACTGTGCTTCTGATGAAGAACCCTGTCCTGAAATATTAGGATGAGAAGAAGATGGTCCGGATTCATCCCATATCTCTTTCCTGTGTTGTGGAGGATGGCTTGGAAGATCCAAAAGAGGTCTGGGGGGTGGTTTCATACCTTGTTGAGATTGTCCTGAAAAATTATGTCTGTTAGGAGCAGAGTCATTTTGTTCTGAAAACGAGGCAGGTGCCTGTCCCCTTTGTCCTCCAAACTGATGTGGTGCTGAGCTCCTCTGGTTTGGAAATCTGGGGGGTGGACTTCCTCTCCTCTCTTCAAATGGTGAGGGCAGAAGTCCCCTTGGTCCTGGCATGTGACCCGGTGCCGGTCCTCTTTGTCCTTCAAACTGATTTGGAGGAGGACCTCTTGTACCTCCAAAATGATTAGGAGATGGACCTCTCGGTCCTCCAAACTGAGTTGATGGGCCCCCTCTTTGATTTTTAAATTGATTGGGTGGAGGTCTCCTTTGGCCCCCGTAAGGAAATGGAGGTGGCCCTCTATTTCCTACAAATTGTGGAGGCTCAGATCCTTCAAACTGGCCAGGAGGACCACTCACCTCACGATACTGAGAATCTGAAAATTCTCTCTGTTCCGCTTGAGATTCTCTGTGATCTTCAAATTGAGAAGATGTTTTTTCTTTTGACCCACCAGGAAATGATGGAGAAGGACCCCTATTTTCAACAAAAGCAGGTGGACCGTGTGGTGCAGAAAATAATGAAGGAATAGGTGCTCTTGGCGCTGGAAACCTATTTGGTGGTGGACCTCTTTGTCCATCAATATTTGGTGGAACGTTATGCCCTTCATTAAATTGTTGGGGTGGACCCCTTTGCCCATGGAAATCAGAAGCACCGCACAGTACTGGAGGGGCACTTTTTTGCCCAGCTGAAGGAAAAGAAGATCCCCCTCTTACTTCCTCAGTTTGAATTGTAGAAGACTCCCTCTGTGCGTAAAAATGGCTGGACTGAGGATTGACTTCACCTTCATTATAATTCAACGGAGCTCTTTCTGCTTCAAAGTGACCAGGAATTTTCTCCTGAGATGCAAATGTTGAACCTGAAAAAGAATCTCTTACGACCCCTGGAACGCTGTTGTCCTGAGAGGCATTTGACCAAGTTACAGTCTGTGCATTATTAGAGCCTGAGAAAATGGGCATAAAACATGGGGTGGGAGGGGTAGGCAGCAATACTTTACGAATAGGCGCGTTTGTAGGTGATTCAACGGAAGCTGGTTTATTTATAATTTCCGGGTGAATTTGCGGAACGATTTCATAACTGATAGGCACATTTTGCTCAGGGACAGCAGGACCCGTTTCGCCTGCCCTCCATGTTTCTTTATGACATTTCTCCTCTTTGTCAAACGCAGCTTGCAGTGGAACGGAATAGCTGGATGGAGAGATCAGTCCAGCAGAGGGTTCTCCATGTATCCCATGTTGCTTTATATTAAAGTCGACACTTTCATTAGACTCAGTTAAGTTTCTCCTAGCTTGTCGGGGATCTCTGCTTTGTCTGGGATCATTTCCTTGGCTGAAGAGTTGAGGCTGAATGGAAGGAGGAGGCATTTCGGATTTTTCAGAAATGGGTTTTTCGTGTTGGAACAACTCAGTTTTCGCTATGGATGGTTTGGGAGGCGGTGACATTAAAGCGTCGGATACTGAAAAATGAGCCATGGATACACTAACAGCTGCCCTTTGTTGCCTGAGCGCTTCCTCTTGTTCTTCGAGTTGCCTTTTCTGCTCTTCTATTTGTTTATTTAGCTCCTCGAGCATTTTCTGTTGCTCTACCAAGGAAGGCGCAGCCGCCGCATCAGGCACAAAGGGGGCCGCCGTGGTTATGGAGCTGTTTTTAGAGTCTAAGTACATTTTATTAGGTAAATCCTCCACGGCGACTTTTGCTTCTTCTAAGATGGTTTCGTCTTCTGGATCGTAGGCTTCATCCTCTTGTTCCGAAGTTTCACAGCCCTTCTCGAGTCTGCTTTCGCCAGCCTGCATTTCAAAAGCTCTCTCGGGAGCATATTCTTCCTCGGGATCGTAAGGTCTATCGTCTTCCTCCTCCTCGATAGCTTTATCTTTCGACATCTGTCCAAACTGTTGCACAATTGGGTCTATTAACGGAGCAGCAAGGGGCCCTTCGTCCATCCCAGCCTGCGCTTCAGGCTTTGAGGTATGAAGAGTAGCTTCAGGTTCATTGGTTGCAGGATCAAAAGACTTCTTTTTCCCGAAAAGGGTTTGCAAAATGTGATCAAGTGGTGTGGATGATTTTGAGGCTGAGGAACCAGCAGAAGAAACAGCAGTAATGGCAGCTCCTGACCCTGAAGCGTTAGATGGTGCCACAGTGGTTGAGCTGCCTGCTTTAACGGATGACAATATTTTTAACACAGAAGGTGCCATGGTTGAAGATGGCTCTGAAGGTGGAGGTGGAGGTGGAGGAGAATCAGGAGGTGTTGTACTGATCGTGGTTTCTCCAGAATACAAGGAAAATTTTGCAGTTTTCTTTTCTTGTGGTGGAAGTGTGCTGCCCTTAGAGTATCCTAAGACTTCTGTTTCTTCTTGTATTTGGACCCGGCTCCTCTTCTCCTCAGGCTTTTCTGACTCCAATACAGCTGCAGGACGCTTCGTTTTTTGACAAATCACTAATCCAAGAATTAAATTTGGACGGTTTGATTCAAGACCTAAGGAGAAATGGAAAAAACAAGAATTTTAGAATTTAAAGAGCCATTTAAAAAATCATTTCATGTTTTAAGGTTAGGGAGAGTTACTAACCCTGGCAAGTACTTTTATTAACTATAAATCACTGGTATATTTGCTATTTTATTTATTCGAAGATACAGTCAAAAGTTTACTACTAAAACAATCAATTATGAAGTATGTTGATATGATTAAGAAGTAATTTAATAAATTAGGAAAGAAAGCTATGCCATATATTATGCTAGAATATTAACAAATGCACTATGGCAATAATGTATTATCTCCATTAATGCTAGATATATTTATGTAATAGAACTGTTAATTATTATTTTCACCTATTCAGTTACAGAATGATAACCAGATGATGGTATGTAAAATACCATAAATTGTTGAAAATCATGGCCATGAAAATATATATAGCAATTCATTGTTTTGTATTCCATAAGTGTGGGGTTCAGTTTTAAACATGCTATCTTGTATTGTATATTTTACATTGGAGGTTATTTTTGATTCAACTTAATTGATTACAGTGAACATATTCCTTGGCCCATTATAGTTGAGCTAAACTAAACTGAAACAGATCAATCAGTATGTAGACATCATATTTATATATTTTTCATCATGGATCACATCATTTGCAAAACTGAAATTTGCGGTACAGATTAATGAAATTGAAGTTTGTGAACCCTTTTGAATTTTTAATATTTCTGCATCAATAGAACCTAACAGCTGATCTATTCTCCATACGTGCTAAAACTAGATTAAAAAAAAAACCAATTAAGCAAATGGGTCAAAAGCATTGGGTGGCAAGAGTATGTGAGCCTCGAGGATTGTTGCTTCATTTGAAAGTGAAAGTAGGGGTTTCAGTCAATGGGATGACACCCCAGGTGTGAGGTCCTGCTTTATTTAAAGAACAGAATTCTGGGAAATCACTGTCACAGCCTGATCTTCGCAACATGGGTTATGTGGAAATATGCCTGGAACTGAGAAAATTTCTCAGGATTTCCAAAAAAGCAGTTGTTGGTGTTGGGCTAGAAGAGGTTCCAAAGAATTTGGAGTCCACCAGTCTACTCTTGGGCAGATCATGTACAAAGACAGACATTCAACACCACTGTTCATCTCCCAGGAGTGTCCAGCCAACCAGAATCACACAAAGAGCAAGGCATGTGATACTCCAGCAGGAGAAGCTCAGGGTTAACACCTGACCGAAGGCCTCTTGCACTGGAGAATGCCAATGTTCTTGAGGCCATCGTGGTGGCGAGCCTGAGAGGGTTGCAAGGAGAAAGCCGCTACCCTCCTGAATAACTCTGTTGCTCTCTAGAGTTTGTGAAAGATCACATGCACGAACTGGAAGGGTACGGTATTGGAAAAATGTTCTATGGATGGATGTGACCAAGTTAGAGCTTTTTGACTTGAATGAGAAGCGTGATGTGTTTTAGAAAGGCAAACAACGCATTCCAGGAGAAGAAACTTATCTCAACTGGGAAGCATATTGGTGGTAGTATGATTTGGACCTGTTTTTCTGGCTGTGGACCAGATCAGCTTGCCCTCATTGATGGAATTCTGAATTCTGCCAGCAAATTCCTGATGCTTGTGAAAAGAAGCTGGGTTATACAGTATATTTCCTGTTCAGGTGAGAAGACTGAGAAACCATACTTTTGACGTCTAAATGAACACTTCTGCAAGCTTTCCAAGAGATGATCCTCATTTAGTACTGGTCAAATGGAAACTCTGGAAGGACTGTGATGCTTCTCCTTTTGCCTCTGCCCCTTCCTCGACCCCAATCTGATCCTTTATTCCTAGCTGGTATTCACACCAATGCCAACTTTGGTTTGCTTCATCCCCCAAGATGACTGCCCTCCGGCAGTCAAACAAGTTTGAATTGGGATACAAGCAACACGTTTCATGTTTTTGAGGGAATTATTAGCATGAAAGGAAACATTCCCCAGCTATAGAAAAGCTTTCAATCAGCATGAAATACAACTCTATTGTATCATGCTGATATGGGTCAGCAACTGCTGATGCTACTGTGTCACCTGAAAGTTTTCCTCCTTCAAACTAATCCTAAACCTTATTGCTGGGAAGTTGCTACTCTTGAGAAGCGTATTGGTGGGTTTTTTGTAGGAATCTGATAATTCATTGGTGGATATGAAAGCACACTAAGTTTCTGGACGATAAAGCTTGCTATTGTTGGAAGGTGACGATAAGCCTGTGGTAGAGCAACAAGACAAGGCCATTCTGTTGTACATCCTTTGTAATTTAAATGCTAAAACTGTTAGCATAGCTTTAGTAAGTAAAAGCCTTGCAAGAGCACACTTTGAGAGCAGGGGTGGCTGGTGGACAACTCTAATTCACACAGATTAGTTATTTTACTTCCCCTGCCCTGCTGAGACAGGTAGTCCTTGACTTACGACTACAATTGGGACCAGAATTTCCACTGCTAAACAATATAGTTGTTAAGTGAGTTGTGCCTGATTTTATGATCTTTTTTTTTTTGCCATGAGTGTTAAGCTAATCACTGCTGTTGACGAATGAATCATGCGGTCGCTAAGTGAATTCAAATTCCGCCATTGGCTTTGCTTGTTGGAAACTGGCTGGGAAGGCTGCAAATGGTGATCACATGATTCCAGGATTCTGCAACCGTCATAAATACATTGAACACGATAGGCCCACTTAAAATTGAAGTTTTGTAGTTTCCACCTTGGATATATTAGAGCAACAGATAATTATTACTTCTGATATAACGGAGTTTTGATTCTTTTTAAAAAAAAACTGTACTCTGGAATTCAAGTAAAACAACAGTTTGAACTCTAAAATGTAGGCTATTGATGTAGAATATTCCTTGAATGTACTTGTAAAATAATCTTACTACATATTGCTAGCTACATACAACTAATGTTTTATTTCAAAAAAAGGTATGATTTATCACACAAAACATTTGATCGAAAGAGACAATTACCACTTTGTATAAAATACTTTTATTGAGATTATATAATGAAAGGAGCAGTTCATGTTTGGGGCTGGGGAACATTTATGATTTTACATCTTTCTACACATTCATCCATACTACAAAGAATTCCGTGTGTGAAAATACTCTAGCTAATCATAATCTTCAACAAAATGACTAGTACACAAATACTGTTCAGTGTTTCCTTTTGAGAAAGTGTGTTTTGAGAATTTCCTGGTCCCTGCCTGTATTATAATTTCCATCTCCTAACTAAAATGACAGCTACAAGTGTGATGTTGTGATTGCCAATGTACTTGCATAGGAATTGAGAATTTATTGTAAAGAGTACCATCATTCCATTCTCAAAAGTACATTGAAATATGTACTGATTGACCCACCCATAAAAGTTTGGATATTCTAGGATGGCAAAGCAAATCAGCATTAAAAAAACTGTGCATAGAACAAAAGTTACTTTTTATGTGCAAAAAATGCAACGTTTGATCATATAAGGCAAAAACATAATAAACTCTTGAGAAATGTTGACGGTTGCACAAGGCACCATCCCAATGTTGTAATCATCCCAATTTTGGGATCTGCTCCTGTGGGACAGATCCAACAACTGTTGCTAAGTAAAATTCTCTCTTTACCTGATGGATTCTTCTACTCGTTGGGTATGGAATCATTTCTCCGCAGCTCTTCCAAATTGTTATATCCAAGATCACATGGTACAGATATTTCAACTTATGTACATTTGACGAAGCAAGTATAATTATTATTTAGAAGTGATGTCAGGCCTGCTTTTCCTGACTTTCAAGTTGCCAGAGGCCCGTTAGAGAATGCATCACAGCTTCCTTTTTGCCAGAATTTAAACGAAATATTTATAACAAGGCAATCTATTACAGAGATTGTATTTTTAGATCTGACTGTTTTAGCCACTGAATTATCCAATTTACAATGGTCCTTTGGGGATTAGTTTTCCAAGGATGTGTGCAATCTTCCAAAGAATATCTGTGGAGTTCATCAAGATGTTGATAACTATGGATCTTTCCTCAAGAATACAGAACATTTTGCAATGTTCAAGAAATATTCCCAGTTCTTGCCAGCCTCAGGATTTACTCAATAGGTCTTAAACTGAGTATTCTACAAGGACCAGGGGAGCAGAATTTTAATATTGAAAGCTGCATTTGGAGTGCTTCCTGCCAGTGATTCATGGAACCAATATGTCTCTCTCACTCTCTTTCATTTATCCAGTAGCTGCTGGAAGAAGAACCTCCTTGCCAAAATTATAAATTGATTATTGGTAGAAAGATTATGAATGTATGCTAAAAATTCACATGTGATATCCGGGTTGGCCAATTTAGTGCTGCACTATGATTATACAGAGATTTTCAGTGATAAAAAAGACTGCAGAAAGGAGTTCGAAGATCCAAAGTAAGAATAGTGGTAAAATGAGAACATTTCTTGTTTTCTTTAGTTCTCGTCTGCCTGCATTTCTGGATCCAGAGAATTTCAGAGCAATCCATTTACTGGAGCAAATATTTAGTTATTTTGCTTTATACACGTAGCATGCAGACATTCTCTCTTCAGAATGGGCAGAAATCTGTATGATCTCTGAGATCAGAAATGTAGAAGTATAGATATTTAATTTTTTATTTCAATAACTAAAGAATGTACAATGATGAAGGTGATATGCCATCATGATAGTGTCAATTGTTAGTGATCACATAAGATTTTTCTCCAGGATACTTGATAACATGCGATACTCGTTCAATAAAGTCTATTATTTAGGCCAAAAAAAAATCTACCTTCAAAACTAAGGAATGAGCTCCAATTCTGATGTTTTTATTAGAATATTCCATCCCATGTATCAAAGGCTTGATTGAGGTGATGTCACAGAGGGAAATAAGGCTCTTGGTGTTATGTCTCATTTGCAATTTTAAAACTTTGGATTTTCCTCTTCCTTTACTTCACTTGGAAACCTTTGTACCCAAATCTAGAGATCTAGTAAGATTTGGGACGTGGGAAATCAAGTTTAGTCAGAACATACCTGCTTATATAAAATGGCATTCAACAACGGGTAAGCAGATTCTACTGTTCAACTTGAATTTCATTGTATAAACTGCTAGGAAGATACCATTCAAAGCTGAAGCATGTTATGTTGTCTATTAATGTTGTAAAACTTGGCTAATATGTCTACAACTGTTTGAAAGAGAAAGAAAAATCTTGTACTTTAGGGAAACAAATTGTACACACACACACACACTGAAAGCTTATGTTGTTACGTACTTTTAACAGTTGTTATGTTTGTATGCCACCTAGAGTTATATTTTTGTGAGATGGGTGAATATGCTAAATAAATGAATGTAGTGTATTATGTCCAGTGTAATACTTGTAGCTGTAAGTTGGGAACGGAAGGTATGTTGTATTTCCTATCGTTTATTGCTTACCTGGTCCCTCAAAAGGCAAAAGTTTGGATGGAATGGGATCCTTAGCCCTGAGGGGAATCAAATACAGGTCCTTGACATGCCTGTTGTTATTAGCTACAACTCCAAATCGGCACCGGCTGCTAAAATAGGAGTAGAGAGAGATGTAGGCAGCTTCCTCCTCTTCTGTTGCTGGGTGGAAACGGATTAAACACAATTCCTGGAATATAAAAATATAAAAGAATAATACTGACTCTTGAAAAAAAAAAGACCAAGTAAAAGCAACATACACTAAGGAAATGCATATGTTAGAAAGAATTCGTCCAGAATATATGTGGCAAACTCAAAGGTGGTGTAAAGTTTTTAAAAAGTTGTCTTAACTAACCTTTCTTTTTTAAAAAAAGTCCCCACTCAAGGTAGTGAAAAATAATTATTAGTAATTCAAAATTTACTTCATTCTAATATGTAATATTTTTAAAAAGTTAGTATTTGGGGATATATTTAAATAAAAGCCCTGTAACAGGCAGCAAAAATTCTTACTAATCTTAAATCAAAGAAAAAAGCACTAATAATATATTGTTATCTTTTAAAAATACCCACAATCATATAATACTGTGATTTTAATTTTTGTAATTGAATGTTTATTAATCCACTGTAAACCGCTCCGAGTCCCGCAAGGGAGAGGGGCGGTCTATAAAACTGAATAAATAAATAAAATAAAATAAATACTGATTTACAAAGCTCACCAATAAAGCTTACTTTAGAAAAACATGGCTGACAGCAGCTGCATGGCACAATTCTTTTAAAAGTTCCTGCTATTCAAAATATTTAGAGTGGAACACATTAGCAATTGCTTGTGCCAGTAATTCAGACTGAGGTTAACTCCAGCCTTGGGCAACAGAATCACTACGAAGATGTATTTGGCTCCAGTCGTTATTATATCATCAGCCTCATCATCATCATCATTTCAAATGGATTAAAGAATTGCCACACTTGATTACCTTTGATACGGAAGATTTAAGTTTGCCAATATAATCCCACACTGTTTTTGGTGAGATCCTCCCTCCGATATGAATTGTGTCTGGTAAATCCTAAAGAGAAAACATGAGAAATAGCTATAATTTGAGGAAATGTTTTCTGTCCATACTGTAACAGCTAGACTATAAAGGGGAGTCATATTGTGGGGCCTCTCTGAACTTGCTTGTTTTCTTGCAGAGGTTTTATTACCAGTGATCACTGATAATATTACCTAGTAATGAAATGTCTGCAAGAAAGAACCAAGCTCAGAAAGTACCAAGCACCCTACATTTCAACCTGAGCTACAAATATTGTAAGAGTCCTATTCTTATTTTTATAATCAGGGCTATTATTCTCTCCTTACTATCTAATTACTAGGCACAAGGTTAAAGAACTTGAGGACTTCAAGGTGTTGCTAATTTGCAACATCCAACACTCTCAGCAAGAATAACTAAGGGTGACAGCTATTAGGTGACATCCTGAAGACCAAGGGCTTTGACCTAGGACATTAATAGAAAAAAAACCCCACCTGACACTGCTTTCCTCTCATAGGAATTAAAATTCATGATCTTGTTTTGTCTACATAAATAGGCAGTTTTTATGTATGCAATTATTACCTTGGCATGGTACAGGGAAAAAATATATTCCAAAATCCTTATGCTATTATATTGTTAGCTTACTAAACTTACGAAGTTACTAAAGTTACCAAGTTATTAAATTTGCTTTTAATTTTTTTGCTAGATTAAAAATATATAGCATATCTATGGAACAGGTGATCAGGGAAAATGCCAGCATGATGTGGTGATGTTAAACTAGGACTGGGAAGACACTCCCAGGTAACTTTGGGATTTAACGTTATATGCCACTATGTCTGGCTGGGGAATTCTGGGAGCTGATGTCCACAAGCATTATAGTTGCCAAGTTTGGATACCCCTGCTATAGGGAATGCGATTGTCTCAGTAATTCACTATTTACATGCTTTGTTTGTGCTTAATTTTTGTTTGTTCATTTTAGTGAGAAAAACATGTTTGGGAGCATTGGGAGGAATTCTGACCATAGAATAAAGATCTGTAGCTATATAAAATAGAAGCTAATCAACTTCCTAAATGTATTTCAATCTTGGAAATCCTTAAGAATCAGAGGAAGGTCTGCGGCGATGGGTTATAAATGGTGAATTGCCACTTGCGAGAACCAAATTCAACAGCATTTTCAACACAACTACTCCCCCTCCCCACAACTATGATTCACTTAAAATTCTGTCTTCAACCACGCATTCCATGAGATAAAGTTCAGCATCATTTTTCCTCTGCTCCTTTTACATATTATGAATGTATTTAATTATTGAGGTTTTATGGTTACTTTTGTATTATGGCTTTTTTAGAAATTCAGTTTGCGAATCATTGTAACCTGTTTGGAACCCAGAAAACAGTATGCAGGTGGGTCAAAGAATTAAATTAAGGGCTTCAGTCACAATAGCTGCAAAATACGGAGCTTCCACCATTAATCAAATATTGGAAATTGGAACCTCTCTTTTCTGGATTGGCTGTTGGTGCAAAGTGGTTAGAAGGAACTTACTTGCATCTAAGTAGAAACATTAAAATTCCCTTGTAAATATGTAACTACAATTTCCTTCATTATTAAGTTTACCATCCGGGTCTGAATAACATCTATTTCTTACTTGGACCAAAATCATTTAAATTATATTTAAACAATTGATTTCCTCAGCTCTCTGATTAATATATACATAATGTATAAATAAGGTGCTACATACGATATTTTTATTTCTTAAAAGGCAATTAGCAGCAGTCCTCAGTTTACGACAGACTCCCCGCCCAAAAATACGACCCAGATTCAAAGTTCCGATAGCTGCCCACCTATTCATGTGATTGCATTTTGGGGGTTCAGAAAGTGGCCCACATCTACAGCAGTCAGTTGGAAGCACTCGATAGTCACATGTCTATAATTTACAATATTGTGTTTTTTTGCTGGTAGGTGACTTTTACTTCAGGTTTCCAGCAAAAAAACTTCACCCATTTCAGACAGTGGAGTCGTTTAATGACCACTGTGTTTGCTTAACCCGATTTGCCCAACCACCATGGTGATTCACTTAACAACAGCTACAAAAAGTGTCATGAAATAATATCAGTCACGGGACAACCCACAATGACCGGCACGACTTATGAGCACAGTTCCAGCCTCAATTCCAGCTGTAAGTCGAGGATATTTTACCTGTAATAAAACAAAATTAGTTTCCAGAAGCATCCACACAAAAAGCAGTAAACATTTCCAAATCCTACCTCACTGAGATAATCGAAGCACCCGGAGACCGGATAAGCTTTGGTGACAAATTTAGCCACACTTTGCATGTTGATAAAGCCTTTCCAAATGGTATTCTGACGAGAAAGAAACTGGGACGTATCTCCTTCCGGAGGAGACCAAATCTCTGACATACTGCAAAACCAAAAAGGAAAAAAAAAAAGTCTCAAAATGTTTCCCCATAACAGCTTCCCTATTCCAAACATTTTCAATATTACGCTGGTGTTTTTCAACTGTGGTTGAATAAATTCTAGGAGTTGAAGCCCCACATCTTTTCAAGTGGCCAAGGTTAAGAAACACTGTTTTATTTATTTATTTATTCAAATTTCTAGACCGCCCTTCTCCTTCACAGGACTGTTTTATGTTAGCTCAATCAATGCATCAGAATTCAGAATTGCAAGTTACTCAGCGCTAATTCCAGCTTTCCACAATTTGCTGGTTCACATAAAGAGACTGCTTTTCTGCCAAGGAAAGTATTTTGGATATGACAGGGGATGGACACACATGATCCTTTGGGGTGGGGCAACACTTATGATTTGCTTGTTCCACAGTCCCTTAATTACTTTGCATAGCTATCCAACCTAGAACTTAGAAGAAATTTCTTGACGGTAAGAACAATTAATCAATGGAATAACTTGCCTCTGAAAATTGTGGGTGCTCCATCCCTGGACGTGTTTAAGAAGAGATTGGACAACCATTTGTCCCGAATGGTATTGGGTAGTGATGGCTAACCTTTTTGCTGTCGCGTGCCAAAAGTGGGGAGAGAGCAGGGGGATCACACGCATACGTGCCGACACCCATAACTCAATGCCCCCCCCCCGCTTTTGCCACTTGATGGCCTGGTGGGCATGGTAATCCCGTTTTTCATCCTCCCCAGGCTCCAGAGGCTCTCTAGGAGCCTAGGGATGGGGAAAACGGCTTTCCCCACCCCCTCAGAGGCCCTCCGGAGGCCGGAAATGGCCCATTTCCCACTTTTGGTGAGACCGGACGGTGCGTTTTTCACCCTTCCCAGACTACAGAGGCTTTCTAGGAACCTGGGGAGGGCGAAAACGGCCTCCACCTCACCCCACCCCCCGCAAGGCTGGAAACAACCCATTTTCCAACTTCCGGTGGGCCCAGAAAGCCCGAAAATCAGCTGGGCAGCACACGCATGTGCACTGCAGCTGAGCTAGGGCAACCCTCACGTGCCCACAGATATGGCTCTGCATGCCATTCACCATCATGGGTATGGGGTCTGCTGCTTGACTAGAAGACCTCCAAGGTTCAACCCTATTATTATTCTATGTGTTAAATAGTTTAGTTTAAAGTCTTTTAGACCTATTATGGTATTTTATCAACTACGTTGGCATTCTGGTTAGAACATTTTTAATATTACATATGTAGGCAGATGATAGACAGATAAACAGACAGACCCCCCCTTCCCCCCAACATTTTATAGGCTACGATCATATCCTAATTCCAGGACATAGCATACCTGACAGGACCTGAAAGGTATCTTGGATCTGATGAAGATGGTTTTGTTAGAATAGACTTTGGAGCTGATAAAACGGGTCTTAATATTTCTGGCTTGCTCTCTGCTACAGAACCTTTGTCAGGAACAGAAGCGGGATGCAATGGAGAAATCCCAGCAGAACCAGAAGCTGCAGAGGTGTTCACAGCTGTTCGGGGATCTTTGCCAGAAACAGTCACTGTCGTGATGACCCCAGCAGTGTAGGATGTGGTATAGGCTGAATTCTCCATGGATAGAGAAGATTCTGAGTTGTTTTGCATTTGGGATAAAGGAATGTAAGTTCTTTCCAAGCTTGGCTGAGCTACTGTCTCAGTCACAGGTTCAGCAATGGCTTCGGAGACGTTCCCCAGATCTTCTCCCTTTACCACCTCCATGTCATCTGCTGGTGTTGAGCTTTCCAGTTTGGACTTAGTTTCTGACTTTGGTTCTGTCTTCTTAGCAGCTGAGGATTTGGGCTTTTTTGAGGTCGATTCTTCATCAGAGGCAGAAATCTGACCTGCATTGTAATCAAAATTTAACATGTATCATCGCAACAGGCTTTGGGGTTATAAGGAATGGTTTCATGAACAGGGGGCAGAGGATGAACGAGCGGCATGGTGAACCTTATACCCACCTGTACAAATTTTACAGTTCAGATCAAAAAGATGGGCCCGATGCTGACTTGTGGTGTCCTGCAACATACTGCTGAAAACATCCAAAACAGGAGTACTGCTCTTCTCAGGTGCTGCTCGGTCTGATTCTTGCTGCTCCTAACAATGTACAGAATATACAGAGGTTTTGTTTGTTTTATTCACCTCAGCCGAACAAAATAATTATTGAAGTAAGAACAGAACATTAAAAAAAAGGCATCGTTATCACTAAGAAGCAGAAAAGACAACAGGCATCTACCCATAACTTAAGAATAATCCTCAGTCTTGTTGAATTCTTTTCTGGAATCCTTAAACAGAGATAAAAGGATCATTTTTGGTGAATTTGAAGTATAATATTTTAGTGTCTTCTGTTGACCAATGCCCAAATCAGAAATAGCAGGCACTGGCTAGTATCATTATAAAATTGCAATTGTAAGTCTTGTAAACCCCATTTCTGTCTCTTTTATTGATATCAAGAGACACTGCAAGATTTGGAAACATGGCTATGGGATGATTCTCAGTCATCCAGTTCATGATTGTTCCAAAAGGGCTTTTTTTTCTTTTCTTTTTTTTCCAAAAGGCAACTGGACTTTATTTTTCATTGAAGACATTTCACTTCTCATCCAAGAAGCTTCTTCAGTTAGGTTCTTCAGTTCAGAATAAGCCTCTTAGACGAGAAGTGAAACATTTTCATGGAAAAACAAAGTCCAGTTACCCTTTGAAAAAAGTGAAAAAAATAGCACCATTTGGAAGCATAGATTGTTTTTTTTAATTGCCCGGCATTTTGCCTTTTTCTATTAAGAGCTGTCTTTTTAAAGAATCATCCTCAAACTGGTGGCCAAGGGAAGGGTTAGATTTCCACTTTCATAATTTCTTGTTGCCTGAAAGTTATAGAGCTGAAATCCATCTGAGAAGAGCAAGCTGGGGGAATACTACCAAACACAGGATGCATAAAATCAAGTAATCTGAAATACAGTGTACTTACATCAGAATCAGACACTGGTGGAGAATCTTCCATGTTAACATCAGGGATAGGTTCTTGTTTCACGGCCATTTTTTTATTTTCAAAGGTTTTACGCCTAGCTGCCATTATCTATTGAAGGGGGAAAAAAGATTATTCGGTTAGTTTTTTGATCAGTACTTCAAAGTTTCTACATTTGGGACTATCAATCCCAACATTTCAGGTTGGCGTGGATACTGTAATCTCAATATCATTTATGTCTGATTTATCTCCCGTTGGTTTCTGCCTGGTGAGGATTGGTACCCTCAAACCAAAACAGGGCCATCTTTTGAGCATTTCCCCTCTGGAATGGGATCCCCCCCCCCCCCCGAGTTCTGGGTGGCTTTCTCCCAGTGGCATTCTGGAACACTTTAAAGACCTGGTTCTACTCCCATACCTTGGATTTGGCAAGCTGTCCCAAAGGTGCTTTTTTTCAAGAGGCTACTGGACTTTCTTCTTTTTCTTTGAAGATGTTTCGCTTCTCATCCAAGAAGCATTTTCAGCTCTTGATAAAAAGCACCTTTGGGACAACCATCACCTGGATGACTGAGAATATCCACTGACATTAGGCTAATTGGAATTCCTTGTGTGGTGTGTGTATGGTGCTGTTGACTGGATTTGTCATTTGCTCATACAATCTGGATTGTACACTGCTGTTTGTTTTTATTTTGTGAGCCATCTGGAGTAAACTGGAGTCAGGAGTCAACATCAAATAAAATAATAAATAGTAACCAGAATAACCAGAAAGCATCAGGCTGGGAATGACTGTATAGATTGTAACCAGTTACAAAATCCACAGTGATTGCTACTTTGTTAAACAACAACAACAATAACATCCTCATATAGGTAATTCTTGGTTTATGGCTATAATTGTGTCTGGATTGATGGTCATAAGTCATGCTGGTCAGCATGTGATCAATTCGATTTTATAAGTTTTTTTGCGGTGATTGTTAACCAAATCACCATGGTCCTTAAGTGAAACCACTGTCCACAAGGGGAGGTTGTGATTATGTGAAACTGGAAATGAACACTGGTTTCAGGCAAAAAAATATTATAAATTGTGGTTATTTGACTGAGAGACACTTCAAACAATGTAAATACAGGCTAATTGCCAAGTGCCCCAAAATTGCGATCATGTGATTGTGGGGAGCATCCATTGTAACTTCAAATTTGGGTCATAAATACCTTTTGAAGGGTCTGTCTTAACTTTGAACAGTGGCTAAGTGACCATTTGTAAGTCAAGTAACGTATTTTTGGAGTATAAGATACACTTTTTTACCCCCTAAAAGAAGCTGAAAATTTGGGTGCATCTTATACTCCGAATGTGGCTTTTTTGAAGCTTTTTTTCAGCCCTAACAATCTTCCTCCGACTCTCAGCTGTGCTTTAGCAGCTTTTTTCCAGCCCTAACGAGGCACTAGCGAGTGAAGGGATCCCCATGCTTTGCCTGCTTTTCTCATTGCTTCTCTCTCCAAAAATCGGTTGTGCTTTAGAAGCTGTTTTTTTACCCCCAAGCAGGGGATAAAAAGCGCTCAAAACCAGCAAACTAATGTGCTGAAGCTGACCAGACTAAGGACGCTAGCCA
>JANHFK010005454.1:0-11083 GCA_036250565.1 Sibynophis collaris | reverse complement strand
CAACTGGGAAAGCAGAAAGAAAATTTGGCAGAGTTTATTCAATAAATGTATAAAATATGCAGATATTAAATGGGTTATTGGAATGCATCATGTAGACAATGAAGGAGTTATCTTTAAAAAAAATGGAAGACTAGGAATAAGGGATTAAATGCATATGTATCAAATGCAAAAGAATATTTGTTTGTTATACAGCAATTCAAATAAAAAACTTGCACTAAAAATGAAATATTAATTTGGTTACAAGAGTAATGTAACTGAATGCAATACCCAAATCCAGAATTAAGCAAGTAAAAGTGCAAGATGGCAGCCATATTAATTTAATAAAGAAGTAAATAGAATTGAATAAAGTCTTTTGATAGTCTAATTTTTAATATTCTCTTAAAAATTGATAGTGCTACAACACATGACACATAAGAGAAACTATTGTAAGAAGCATACCTCCAAAATGACTGTATGGATGCATGAGGGGAAAATGTCTTCAAAATCATAGATGGGAAACACTTTTATCAGAAGCAACTAAAATGACAAGATTTTCAAATTCCAGATTCTTTCTCATGTACATGAATTAGAAAAAGTTTTTTTTAGTATTATCTGTACAAATCACAATATTTGATAAAGAGATGGAGAGCCTGTTGAGCTTGCCCAGGGACTGAGCAGGATCAAGTTGGTACCTAATCTCGCTTCATGGATTGGATTGTGCAGATACAACATGCCTCCTTTTCAGCTGGCTAAGAAAGGATGGGGCTTTGGGCATTAAAGGGTGGTTACATGAATTATCTCTTAACACCGGTTATTCTGAAAGTACATGGTCTGTATAGCATTATGGCAATATTTTGTCTCTGTACAAAGTATTCTTTAAAGCTGGCAAGAACAGGTGAGAGTATTAGCAATGCTCCTGAGCACCAATGCAACTAATACAAATACATGCAGAATCAGTTGGATAATATAACCATTGTAGTTTAGCTCTCTATAATATATTTATTTCTTAAATATTAAGAAATAAGGCAATATGATTGACCAGAAAAAAACTTGAAAATTGGAGTCAGGTTATATCAAAACTAGAAGTGATGTAAAATAATGCAGGAAAACATCATAGTAAGAATAAAAAACCAGCCATATGGGTCCATAACAAACTTTTAAAATTAACACATTTTTCAACCAAAATGGTCATAGTGTGAACATTTGAGTTCTTCTTAAATGAGGGAAGGCGGGAGAGAAAGGAAAGCAAGAAAGACTAGAATAGCATAATTACCATATGGTCACTGCTTTCTGAAGTATCAATGAAATGAAATCAATCTGAGAACAACAAACAAACCTCAAACCAAAACTTGCTAAGTAAAGTTGGATTATGCTCTAGCCTTTTAATAAAGCTTCCTTGACCTACACTGGTCTTTAGAATCCTAAAAAGGTAGTCCACCTCTGAACAAAATACACTGTAATTGGTTTTGACTCTTCCGGTCTATTTTGTTCCACGCAGTACTTTCTGCCAAGAGCAAGCCAATAAGTACAATAATACCAGGGGTGGTATTCACTTACCTTCGCTACCAGTTCGCAAAATGTGAGTGCGCACGCACCTCCTCTATGCATGCGCAGAGGGTCAAAAAAGGGGTGTGATGATATTTGGGCAGGTGGGCGGAGCCTCCCACCGCCGGTGCTACCAGATCGTGCAATCCGGATGAATTTCACCACTGAATAATACCTACAATCCAAACTTCTTTTTATACATATACCCAGACCCTCTTTCAGGACAATTCCTTGTTATTCTGGTATAGTATGCCTTAACAAAAGGCAGCATTTAGGTGAAATGATCTGGGTCCAGAAGCTAAACTTAATTAGGCCAAATCAGAATTTGGAGGAAAGACCATCATGGAATACAACCATTGCAGGTTAAACCAAGAAATAAAAAGGCAGATGGTGACTAACCAGATTTACACAGTTGTCAAGAAAACTCTGATAGTGTCCATGTAGTCCCTAGGAGTTAAACGTGACTTAAAGGAGACGGAATGCGTTCTCCAAAATCCAGGGGAGCGTAGTATTGGAACAAGTGACAAATTTATTAAACCTAAAAAGAAGGGGAGAGGGGATGTCAGAAATTGCTACCAAAAACTTCCAGCAGCCATATTTATTTATAGCTGCAAAATGGAAAGTCCATAAACCATTTCTACCATTTAATAAAAACTCATAATAAAAATTAACTATTTCAGACAATTACAGTTTATCTGGCAAGAATAGGAGGCTTTGAGACTTTTCTATCTTTGAATTTCAGCATTTTTCTAAAGTCCAGTTCCTACTGTAGGATTCTGTACCTAAACATAACTAATTCTTACTTGGAAAGTAAGAGACATAATACTTAAAGGAACTTTTTACAGACTAACCATATAAGCATGTTTAGGTAATATAGTAAGCATGCATGTAGGGATACACAGCTTCATGCTTATGGAGTCCAGCATAATTGTTGAACTTTCAGTTCCTTCCTTCCTTCCCCTGCCCTGCCCTGCCCTCTTGGCATAACTCTTTTTTTCTATCATCATTTTCACACTCCCCTGTTTATCTACTGGTCTCTTTCCTTACCCTTCTTTTTTTCTTGTTTTAAAGTTTCTACTAAAAAGAGGGAAGGGTAATTGTGAGGAAAAAAATAGTTGGTAAAGTTAGCTGATCCTCTATCTCTGCATTACAATCTGGCTGCTAATTTTACAAGCAATTCTTATTTATATTATTATTTACTCAAATACCAGTACTAATCTTTTGTGATGGCTGTTTTTTTGGAGTGGAGCGCAACCTCTAAGTTAGAATTTATACTGGTATAAATAAACGTGTATAAGTATGTGTAAGTATCTCACCTCCACCCATTTCCTGGGAGAAACATTTCTAAGTTGGGTATTACGTTAATTTGGATATGCTTACACATACTTTTCTGCCTTATTCCTTCCACAAGGGTGAAGGAAGGAGTATTTTAAATTTTTATTTCTCAGTAGCTATATTTCAATTGGCTATTTACAAGTACAGGCATAACTGGAGAAAAGTTCAGCCAAGCCTCTATTTCAAAATAGACTTCCCAAAAAAAAAAGGGCTCTAAGGATCTTTAACTAAGTGAGCTACATGTTTTGAAGTCCCACAGTTTCCAGTAATTGGCAATGCTTCCTGGGACTAATCCAAAATAAGACGCAAATGTCCTTTTCCCTGCCAGTTAAGAGTTACATCACCATTCAAGAATTATTAAACCTGCCTAGTAGAAAATTACAACAGATAGGTCTCAAACTTTAAGTACAATTTAACCAATCTCATTACATGAACACTCACAGAGATCAGATTTTGTGGATTTAAGCAAAGTTAGATCAAACAAAAAACTTACCACACAAACTTTCTGCCACGCAACAGGATTACCCCACACATTAAATAATGAAAGCTACATTGCTGTTGTTGGCCTAGAGAAGCAACACCACAGGATCAGAAACCAGCAGTCTACTTTCATTTAAAACAAAAAAAACCAAACCCATTCTTGAGGACAGCAACATTCACATTTTGAACAAGGACGAAAAATGGTTTGAGAGAGAAGGAATCCAAAATGGAAAATCCTCCTCTCAATAGAGGTGAAGGCCTCAGACATAACCTGTCCCCCATTTATTTTGCTGCTCTTGCATCAGTCCCCAAGAAAATTAAGACCACCTCACAGGTTCACCAGGGAGGCCACCCTTAATGACCCACCTAGGGAAAGAATTTAGGAGTTGGAGCATTTACATCCCAAGGAGTCTCTGCCTAATCACCTAAGGAGCCCATACAGATTAGGTGAGACATGAAAATTCCCTGATGGACATATGTGGGGTCTCCCTAACCATGTTGCTCAAACTGAAGTAGTTACTCAGCTAATCAGCAAAACATTTGAAACCAACAAGAAAAGAAGTCCAATAGCCTCAACTTCCAGGCTAGACTTAAAGTCTCTTTCAAGAGTTGACCATCAGCAATCTCTCTTTATCATATAAAAATAACTACTGATCCATTTTTATTAGAAAATAGATCAAGAAAGATCAAATTAAACAATCGATGATTTGTCTAGCGGATCATCTTCTGCTAGTCAGTCCTTGACTTTCAACCACAATTGAGCCCAATATTTCTATTGCTAAGCAAGACAGTTAAGTGAGTTGTGCCTCATTTTATGACCCCTTTTCTCTAGTTGTTTAGTGAATCAGTGCAATTCTAAAGCAAATATGGCTTCCCCCCCACTGACCTTGCTTGTCGGAAGTCATCTAGAAAGGTTACAAATGGTGATCATATGATCCTAGACAGTGCAAATATCATAAAAAGTTGCCACTTGCCAAATGCCCAAATTTTGATCACGTGATTATGAGGATGCTGCAATGGTCGTAAGTGTGAAAATCAGTCATAATTCATTTTTTTCATTGCTGTTGTAACTTCGAACAGTCACGAAATGAATGGTTTTAAGTTGAGGACTGCCTGTATTATTTAACTGAGAATGAGAATATAGTATATTTGACCATGATAGGGACAGTAATGGAGGATGATTTGTCTTTTTAGAGTGTTTTAAAGAACAAACAATAGTGTGAGAAACTTGCATACATTGTGGAGGGACAGCAAGAGCCACCCAAACACATAACAAGGGAAGTGCTAATTCAATAGGGTTCTTTCAGTAGTCGGGGTTTCTCCCCCCACCTTCCGTTCAATCGTGTCTGATTCCCACAGACTGCCTGCAGTTTTGTTGGCAAGATATTTCACAAGTGGTTTGCCACTGCCTACTTCCTAGGCTGAAATAAACTAGTCCAAAGTCATCAGCTGGTTTCATGCCGTAGGCAGGAGCAGGGTTGTTTCTAGTCTGATTTATTTATAATTTGTATTTATTTACTTTCTATTCTGCCTTTATTATTTTATAACTAATATGAGGCTGTGAATATATACAATACCTCTTCCTTCTCTTATTTTCCCTACATGTGAGTTGGTTGGACTGAAAGAGAGAGGTATGTCCAAAATCACTTAGTCTGCCTAAGATGGGACATAGTTTCCTGGTTTCTACCCTGATGCTTTAACCACTAGACCAAACTAGTTCTCCAGTAACGTGTACAAGCAAGCAAAGTCTCAATACAGTGTACACCCAATACCCTTCTGAATCTTTTGGACCAGCTCCCACAAGCCCAAACCAGTATGATCAATATCAAGTAACCATAATGCAAAATGGGGACTGAGGGAAGAAAATATATAGAAGGGTAGTACATTGGACTTAATGACTGACAATTGTTAAATGCTAAGATCTAGACGATATTATTATGAAATTTTAAAGTAGATCCCTAAAATGGAATTTAGCTTCCTAATCTATTGGATAACTTACTTGTAGCTAAATTTTGTTTTTATTGTTTTTTTAAACTGGATTCATACAACAAGTACTGCCTGAACATAGTTGGTAAGTTTGTAGCTCATTATTATGTGAACCCAGGAAACAAAGATCACTGAAAACCTATAAAAACATATAGGCATATAGTCAATATGCCTCTTACTTGACAACACAGATCTAGGCTTTTGCTTACTCTCATCCTTTCCCCCACGTTAATGAATTAATTTCAATCTATTCCTGGTCAGTAGGTGAATCAGGAAAATTGGTATGCCATTTTTAAGAAGCGGCTTAATTATCATCTGATTCTAAATAACCTGATAAAAGAGATGGTTAATACTGGTCTCTTTCACAATGTTTTATATGTAAGATGACTAACAAAGAAGAAATATTAAAACATAAAGAACAAAACATTTTGGCTTTATTTTCTTTAGCTACCCTGAAACAGGCTTTGATAGTAAAAATGTCCATTGAAAAATTTGAGGGGCACAAATCTGCAAAGCTTGGCATTATTTATAGATGAGACATATGCAGTACTAATTTCCAGATTAAGGCTTTCCACAATGGAAGCATCTATTCTACATAGCAATATCATTTATTTGCAATGTTACTAAAATGTCACATTTGTAGTGCAATTATTAGGACTGAGGATGTTACCTAATTTGGGTATTGAAATGTCTGCAAGAAAACAACCAAGCTTAGAGAGCATCAAGAACCATGCAATGAATAATATGCTAAAACTTTGATAATTCTGAAGTTAAATGTTTTACAACAGGCTACTCTGGACTTTTTGTCAAATTACAGATTTATGATTCTTAAAATACACTATGTATCCTATATATAATATCCTGGCAATTACCTTCAATAATTCAATTCAATAACGTAACAGGGCCTGAAGGAGTTTTTTTTAAAGATTCAGTCAGTACTAGTACTCTTTAATATAGTTGTTTCTTTGAGATAATGTACAGGTCATGTAGTTCTTTTATTCACAATATGTCCCACCAAAGATGATTTCTCATTTCAAATCAAGAGACTGGACCAAATCTACATGTATATATTTAGCAATGTATAAACAGTAAAGCACTTTTATAGAGGAGCCCAACAGATTTCTTATTTTCATATTCTGTTGTAGTTTACCCATGTCCAATTATTGTCCTGAAGTTTCAACAACAACAAAAATATTTATTGCTTTAAATATTATGTTTTATTATTCTATCTCTGGATCCAACTCTTGCCATCAATGTTTATAAATCATCCAAACAAAATATATAATATTATTTAAAAGAAAACTACTTGTGCTACTTCAGGGACCATGTTTTATAAAATGTCATTTTTCAGATTTAAGAATCTGTACATAGTTTGCAGAAAGAATAATTATTGTTTAGGAATTTGAGTGAAAAAAGTTTACACCTATTTAGAAATGTTTTAATAGCAGGATTAATTTCAATTATACTCCAATTATGTCAAATCCATGCTTGTTGATTAATTCATAAAGCACAATGTTAAGTAAGTCAGTCTGTCCATACAATATTTGTTTCTCTTCTATTAAACTGCACCTATCGTCATATTTTCATCATTTTTCTGAGAATACTTTATCACATTCTGCTAGATTGTTAAAACTACAGTGTTTACCAACAAAACTGCCTGAGAACTAGAAATTCAAATTACAAAGTCAATATTAGTATATAAATATAGCTAGTGCTAATACTCATATTACTAATGTATTATTGCAACAGCATTAGCTAAATGCATGAGAGACTTTGGGTAAAGAGAAAGAAATTCATACACATTAGTTTATTTAAAAATGATTAATTTCAAAACTATATATGAAACATAATAATTAAGATTTTATACCCCTACTATTTATTAGAGCATCAATGACACAATTAAATGCCTTCCGCACACTTTGGAACAATTTATAAGCTAACATTTCAAGATGTGTAAAATTTGCTGTGTTATGAAAATCTATTTTCATGCTGACCCATCATGAAATTCTATTTTCATACTGACCCATCATACCATATCATGTGCCAAGGACAGCAATTGTCAAATGGAAACAAGTATGTTACAAAAGCAAAAGCCAAAGGTAGGTGAGATTTTATGCAAGTAATAACATTTTGGAATTCATAAATCTTCAACAAACTTGCTATTTTCCTAAACCCAATATTAGTATATTATATAGTTTTGAGGAAGAGTTAAGCAAGTAAATTCAAATCTTTAATGTTTTGGTAAAAATAGTTCCTCAAAGTAACAGAGCAGTAACTCAAGCAATTGTATGTACTGCTATATCAGAGGAAGGTACATTATACTAGAGTAACAGAATCAGATATTTATCACTATAAAATAATATCGGTTTAATATATTATTAAAATAGATATGTATTGTTGCCTAAGTTAAAAGGGTGCAATATTGAGAACACTATATGTAAAACACTTATTCACATACTTACATTTATTTCAATGTAAAATACAACTCTACAGTACTAGCAAGAACTCCAGTGAACATAAAAGCATCAATTTGCTTTACAGAAAAATAGTCAGAGCAATCCTAAACCGGGATGGGGGTGGGGGAGGCAACTACTGTATGATTGAGTTATCATTATGGCAAATCCTTTCCAGCTCCAAGAGACTGGTGTCATTTCAACAATTCCTCAAATAATAGCTTGAAGCTATCTCCGGGTATCTTCATGACCAGCAACCTTGAAATGTGAATAACATATTTAGGAGAGATGTTTATGGAGATTCCCAATCATCCAGGCCCAAAGGTGCTTTTCCAAAAAGGCAATTGGACTTTCCTGTTTTTTTTTTTCCTTCAAAGAATTTCGCTTCTCATCCAAAAAAGCTTCAAGGTTAGAACCGAGGAAACCTTTTGGATGAGAAACGAAACCTTTTCAAAGAAAAAAATAAAGAAAGACCAGCTGCCTTTTGGAAAAGCACTTTTGGGATATTTAGGACAGATAGCTGAGAGGAAAGTTACTGCTAAAGTGGGAATTATCTCTTCCCAAAGAACTGAAGAGTTGCAGCATCTTAGAAAAGACTGGATTTGGTGTAGCTTCACTCTACAGGGTAACTTTGAGGAAAAAAGGTGCAACTCCCATACTCTGCAAATATAGTGAGAACTGGCAGGTATGGAACTGACTTCAAACTGTGCAAAGACTTCTTTGGAAGGACCCTGGGTTCTTATATGCAATTCTTGGACTATATTGTTTCCATCCCGAGAGAAGGATCTAGCTAATGAGCTCCAGTCTAATACATTCTATGGACCATCTAGGAAAATGTCAGGGAAAGTAAAATATAGTTTCCTTCAAAGAAAGTTCAGCTCTGGTGATTTCATTGACATGAAATTTGAAATAAAAACTACAGTCCTGTATTCCCTGTATTAGATAGGCCCAACCCTATCTAATTTTCAATGTCAATGAAGGTTGGCTAGTAGGATATTATGAAGTCCAGATTCCCAACACAATCTCAGACCACTTTTGACCCCTGCAACGTAATATTGTGGCAAATTCAAAAGCTTTCTGCTACAATGTTGGGGAAGCTTCCAAACTTTCACTAACAACAGGAGTGGGGAAGCCAAAGCATTCTATTTCCCCCTTAACTTCCTAAAGCACCTCAGAACTGGCTACTGCAGTCTATCCTATGCAGCTATATTTTAAGGTAATTTCATGAGAAGATGGTTGGCTTCCAAGCTTTAAGACAAATTCAAAGTGCTAGTGACCACCTAGAAAGCTCTATGTATCATGCCACCTACCTATCTATGTCTATATGTGCGAGAGAGAAAAGGGGAGGGGCTGCTTGCTAAGCATGATTGTTCCATTCAGTTCAAACATCAAGAAAGGGATAAGGCATTCTTAAATGACATTCAAGACATTCTTAAATGACATATACACATGCCTGGCTCCTTAAAACTGCTTTATTTCAGCAAACGTATAGGCAGCCATCTGAGTGCAATATTGCTAATTATTTAAATTAATGTTATTATCCAGCGGGTTATAATTTTGTTTTCCTTCATAGTGTCTTTTTAATGGGGTGGATTACAATTATTGCAAAATAAATAAATTATGAAAAGGCTAGCAATCTTTCCTAAATTTTGCTAAGAGATAACATTGCTTTCAAACTGAGACAAAGAAAATGTCAGTGTTCAATGTGTCTGTAACTGTCAAACTATATCACAAGATTTTATTAGATAAACAGAATATAAATACCACGTTTTTCTTACATGTCTAATATTGAGCTATATCCAGTCCCAGTGAACATTTTACTATCCACATATATTACAGCTAATGTCTATATTATCTTTGCAAAATAATAGGAATCACAAATTAAATAATTCAATCTTCAATTAATCTATGAAATTCCTGAGAAATTTATCCATAAACATATTAGGAAACATAGAACAGGAATTAAAACTATACTAAATATTACTAATATATAATTATTATTTATAAATTATTTGTGCTTAGATATAAGGAGAATAGATGAATAAAGGATTTCAGTATTACAGAAGCAACTCACATTTTCTCCCCCCCATTTTTCTACACATTTAATGTATATTTCCACATCCTTTATAAAGTTCTTTTTAACATTATAATTTGTATCCAATTAAGAAGTTTAACTTCATCAATCCATAAATACACAGAAAAGAAATACTGAAGAGAAACCACTTATGCTATGTTCATTTTCAATCTCCCTCCCCAAAAATTAATTACTGGGTGAGCAGATGGAAACATAATTTCGCTAGTAAAAGAATAGGTTTCAGCCAGCAGCTAGCAAAACCAAACAAAGCAGGTGCGATTGGGAGGGAGCTACTGATGTCTAGCAAGTCTCATGGGTCTAAGAAGAATTACATGAAGCATCAAGAAAATAAAGTCAGCTAGTTTCTTGATAGCGCAATCCTATCCGTGCACTGCCAGTCAAATTGTATAAACCCCATAAAATCTACAGCTGCTGAACTGAGAACATAGAATTTGAAATCTCCATTTGCCAACAAAGCTTATTTGGACCATACACTATTTCTTAAAGCCACCTATCTTTTGGGGTTGATCTGATGAGTGAGTGCACTTTTGTCTGGAAAAAGAGTCCTATCCCAGAACTGTCCTAGTCGGGATACAAACTCTGAGGCAACCACCAGAGGGCAGCGTTTGGACACAGAAACATAGAGGGCACCCTGCCCGCCATCTGGTGGCTGTCTGCATCTTTGCAGCTCAAAAGGCCTTTTAAAAAAACAACAACCGAAACACCCTTCGTTTGCGGGGCTTGCTGCAGACTGAAGTCAACAAGGGTTCTGAGCCGAGACGCGTTACACAATTGCGATGTGGAAAGCACGTCCAAAATTGCCCAGAGCCCCTCCTCCCCCGTGCAAAAACCCCACCAGGCCCCACAAGCGAAGGTGCCACTTAGGTCCCTTGTTTTTAAAAACCAGGGCTCCCCAAATTCAGCTCATCTAGCCTTCCGTGAAATTTGCGTTTATCTATTGAAAACCCCAAATGATCCAATACTACCTGAACTAACCAGTCCTACGAATGATCTCACTCACTCACACAGACGACGACCTCTTGGACAATCCCATCAATCCTTATTGGGGGGTGGGGGTGTCAATACTGACCACGCTGGAGAGCCCCGTTTTAAACCCTTCCCACACCCCGCGTTAAAAATATTTATGTAAACGTTTCAGCGCCCCCCCCCCTCCCAGCCTCGACTCCCAATGGTGTGAGGAGAAAACCGCGAGTCCCAACTCCCTCCTTTC
>JANHFK010005453.1:44211-58186 GCA_036250565.1 Sibynophis collaris | reverse complement strand
GAAGTGGTGTAGGGTTTCCTGCCTAGGCAGGGGGTTGGACTAGAAGACCTCCAAGGTCCCTTCCAACTCTGTTATTCAATTCAATTCAAGTCTTTGGCTTACAGCCACAATTGGGACCAGAACTTCTGTCAGGAAATGAATCAGTTGCTAAGTGAGTCATGCCTAACTGTATGACCTTTTTGCCATGTCACGAAATGAATCATGCAGTTGTTAAGCGAATCTGGCTTCCCTTATTGACTTTGCTTGTTGGAAGCCCCCTAGAAAGGTTGTAATTGGCGATCATATGACCTGGGACCCAGCAACTGTGGTAAACAAATGGCAGTTACCAAGCACCCAAATTTTGGATCACATGACTGCAGGGTAGCTATAATGGTTGTAAATACGAAGAGCAGCTACAGGTCAGTAATTTAGCACAACCATATTTCAAATGGTTGCTAAAGAAATGATTGTAAGTTGTGAACTACTTTTATAAAAATTCAGATGACCACTAGAATATGTGAACACTCTGCTTCCATTTTGAGATAGGCTGCATTTTGCATTCTAGGGGTACCAGAATAGCTGACAATTTCTTCAGTTAATGTTTTCAAATTTCCTTACATGGAAAATGTATGATTTCATCTTTTTGCAGCTTAGAAAAAAAATACCATCTGCAGAAACAGGCCATTGTTCAACTACAAATGTTGCATGTAAAATTATTGCTATCACACGCTTATCTGTTTTCATATGGACTATGTACCCTACCACCTTATCTTTGTTGATAATGTCATGAGTGTACAGAAAGGTATACGTAAGCTGTTTTTATTGACTAACAAAACTCTGCTTTCAGAATTTCCAAACACAGGTGTAAATAAGCTCAGAACATCTGAGAGTGTTCCTATCACTTCTTATCATGTTGGAACGGAGCCTGAACAAGGAAGTCTTTACTCTCCAGAGCAGACATCGCTTCATTAAAGTGAGGGTCTGTTATGTACATTTTAAATCATGTGAAGTTTTTCAATTGGGGCGCTTTTTTTTTTTTTTTTTTGCAGTAACTTATAATAATGTCAGTCTCGTAATGATTTATTTCTGCAGGATCAGTTGGTAACTCTAGAAGTTCAACACAGATGAATTCATATTCTGACAGTGGGTACCAGGAAGTAGGCAGTTTCCATAACAGCCAGAACCCAGGAAAAGGAGAGAGCAGACAGCAGCATTCTTTTGTAGGAGGAAATAATAACCATTTAGTGCGAAGTTCACGTGCTGAAGGACAAGCTTTGGTACAGGTACAGCTAAATTCCAGCGCCTATTTTCATTCAGTGTTCCATTAGCTGATCATTTGCGAATAGTTATGTGTTGTCGTTATGTAAAGAGATATGTCTGTATTTTGTAAGGAAAGGCCCTAGGTTATGTAGTAGAGGTCTGCTGTTTATTATGATATTGATTTCTTTCCACCCAGGGGGCACTTGTTTCTAGTATTATGGGATTTTTTTTCTTAATAGCGTCCTCCCTCCAGTCATCATTTTCCTCCAAATCTGCTAGGAAAATGCTTCCAACTCTTTTGAGCAGGTTATAGGAGGTTATAGGAAGAATATGCTCTGTTCCTGGGTAGTGTTCCACCCATATAAGGTGCCCAATGTTTTTAAGTTTGCAACATTTGCTCAGTTAATTTATTGTTCATTAAAAAATAAAAATATCACAGCGATTGAAAAGCTGCCCGCAAAAGTGAATTTTAAATTTTGAAAGTGTACCTATGAACGTACATTTGAGAAAAGTCCACAAAATTATAACTTAATATATATGTAGTATAAATAAACAATATTTACCCAATATTAATATAATTATCTTCAGCCATAATTGTCCACAGATTATTAAAAAATCATATAATAGTTATAGAAATAAAAAACAATGAAACAACACAATATTTATCATTGCTATTCCACAAAAAATAAAGATAAACACAACAAAAACATTGTTTACTGTTACAAATTGCAATAACTAGTTTGAATGAGATAGGTCATCTATATAAATCTGAACCTATATTCGTAATGAAAAGATGACTGTTAAACTAAAGATGCAATTATACAAAATTATAATGTTATAATTATACAATCATTTTACAGGGTTATTATCTTTATAACCTCTTCAAGGAAACCTGAAAAATATTTTTCTATTTAATTTTTAATTTTTCTATTTAGTAGAAAATGTTCAGTGTTCTCTAACAATGCATTCTTGATAGATGCTGTAATAAATAAAATTGTTCAACAATATTTTAGGCTCAATGTAACAAAAGTATTTTTACTTTTCATTGGGAGAAATTGAGAGTTCAGTCCTGTTCAGAAGTACTTTCCAGTGCGTCCGATAGGGCATCCCAAATCTGTATATGAGGTTTTCACTTAATCTTTACACTTACATTTATTTTGTTGATATCGTTATTTTTCTCCTTTTTAATAGACAGCACCAAACATAGCTTCCACCAACAGAGCCATGAGACGTGTAAGTTCTGTTCCATCAAGGGCCCAATCTCCCTCATATGTAACTACCACAGGAGTTTCCCCTTCAAGGGGATCACTCAGAACTTCTTTAGGAAGTGGCTATGGTTCGCCATCTATTACTGAGTCAAGGTCTGTCAGCTCTAATGTTTTCTCAACATTACCTGTTCAAAGAGCAGCATCTCCATTTACTACACAGAGGCCTGCCTCACCAGTAGCAGTGCGCCGAATTGGTTCAATAACATCTAGGCAATCAACCAACCCCAATGGAGGAACTCCTCAATACCAGCCTTCAGTCAGAGTTGGTTCACCTCTCACAATAAATGATACGCAGACAAGAGTAGCCTCTCCACCCTTAACTCAAGTTGGATCTTCATCACCAAAGCGCTCTGGGATGACTGCTGTTCCACAACATTTGGGAACGTCATTGCAACAGACACTTCATGACATTGAGCAATATGCACAGCAGTATGACATCTATGAAAGAATGGTCCCACCTCGTCCCGACAGCCTTACAGGTTAGTAAAAAGGTAAAGACACAACTTAAAATTCTGTGCAATTATAAGTTACATTAATGACAAATGGAATTATCGGAAGCAATTATTGCAAATATTTTTCTGAAACTGGATTTTTTTAAAGAAAGGAATTGATTCATTCAGAAATAATAATTGGTTAGTGTGGTTGCATATTTTTATCTTTTTCTTTCTTTCTAAGTCAGAATTGCATTTCAAGCTGAGAAAGAATAACCAAATCTAAACAAAATACATACATATTACATATATACTCACATATATGGATTTGGTTGCATTGCACAAATGATTATGCTCTAACTCAATAACAAATGGTAAAAATAAATTCTATTATCTTAGTTGGCCTAAAAGTTGATAAATAACATTGTAGAGTGTCCTCTTAATCTCTCCGAGTATTTTTTAGAAATAAGAGGGGGGAAAGTACAGTATAATATTCTTCTATAGTTTGCATTTATCTTGCCTAATAATTTAAAAAATATGCTATTTTTTCTAAATCTAATTCAATGGGAAAAAATGTTTTCATATTTTTTTCTAATAACATTTTGATGAAATTTTCACTATTTGGCCATGGGGTTATATAAGTATCTCTAGAATTAGAAAAAAACAAGCTACCTTTTCAGGGGAGGAAACTAGGCAAATAAGAAGCTCACCCACAATCTATTGGCTCACATAGCGAATTGCAATCTTCTTAAAAAGAGAGAAAGCCGTTTCACTGGGTAAAATCAATAATAAATTACTTAAAATACAATATAAAACTATAATGAACAAGGGTTGGGGGAGCATTTAAAAGACAAAGGCCTGGTGAAATATGACATGAATTATCAAATCCGAGGTAAAAAACCCCAGGTCTTCATCTGGCATGAAAATAATGTTGGCACCAGCATTACATTACAGATAACTATATTCTTTGTTAAATGTCTATGGAGATTCTCAATCATTCAGGTCATGGTTGTCCCAAAGTTGCTTTTTCAAGAGGCAACTATACTTTCTTGTTTTTCTTTGAAGAAGTTTTGCTTCTCATTCAAGAAGCTTCTTCAGCTCTGACTGGATGGTGGGGAATGGAAGGATTTTATATTTTTTCTTAGCTGTATTTTAAAATGGGGCATGTGTTTATTTAGAAAATCCTATCCTTTTGCTGCCTCACAATCATTAGTATAATTTCAGCATACAAAATATTTTAATGTTTCAATTTAAAATGCTTTCATTAGAAACATAAGTTCTGAAATTATCCCATTTTTATGCAGTGATATTTTTCAAAACAGATAAAACCAGCATGGATAAATTTTACAGATTGTGTTAAGAAATAAAATATGGCAGCTGAAAAAAGTTTTTTCAGATAAGAGATTCTGAAAAATTGATACTTTGTGCTTGATTCAGCAAATTTCAGTGAAAATATGCACAAGTATTTTAAGTCCTTGATTTTGGCTGCATCATGCTCATTTTGTCCAAAACAAGAAAACTCAGAATGTTTTTAAGGAAAAATCTCTATTGGTTTAATGAATCTCTTTCGAAGTATAATATCCACAAAATTGTGATCTGTTTATTATTTGCTTCATTTTCCATATATTCTTTCCTTATTTTACTGAATATGCAAGCTTCCTAGAATCAGTTATAATTGGAGCAGGGTATAAGCCCACTAAAGCAAATAATAAATTAAAATAAATATCCATCTGCATAAATTTGTTTATAGTTATTTCATATAAGACAACTGAAATTCTGAAATATAGTTCTGATACAAATTAATGTTTCATAGAAACATGATTTAACAGACCAGTTGTGGGGAGATAGCATCTGTTACTTCCAAATGTCTGTCAAAAAGCAAATTATATAATTTACAATAATTGATATCATTTGCATAATGATAGTTAAGTAAATGATGTAATTCACATCAATTCATGTCATTTACATAATGACATCATTACACGAATGACGTAAGTCTCAAATGAGATAAAAGTATCATAAAATTAACATATTTAATTGCTTTATCTGAACTACTTTGGGTTCACAACTGTTTTATGTAATTTTAATATATTATTTTTTAGCATAGGCTGGCAAATAATTTTGATTTTGTGGATTCCTGAGAGGATCTTGGGGAATTTCTAGGAGTCCTAGGAGCACATTTTAAGAAATACTGGTCTAGTATATGTGGAACATATGTTGGGATGTGGAGTCCTTGGTGCTCTCTGAGCTTGTTTATTTTCTTGCAGACATTTCATTACTCAAACTAGGTAACACCATCAATGCTAGTAAGGAGTAACGGTTGCTGTCAGTTTCTATTCTGGTGGCTAGCCCTGTC
The DNA here is from genome assembly GCA_036250565.1 of Sibynophis collaris. Classification (NCBI taxonomy): domain Eukaryota; kingdom Metazoa; phylum Chordata; class Lepidosauria; order Squamata; family Sibynophiidae; genus Sibynophis; species Sibynophis collaris. The sequence continues at coordinate 52,892 of JANHFK010005453.1, read as the reverse complement.
CGTGTTGAAGGGGATGGTCTTAGAGATTCTCTGGTTGAGCTGTTTACTGTTGGCTCTTTGGCAGTTTCTTCATTGGGGTTATGTTTACCTGATTGTTGGTCTGATGTTAACCTTGGAGTTAATCTATGATGATCTAGGTGCTGATTGCTGGTAGAGAGGTGATTTGGGCTTTTTGTCCTGAAGGTGCTTTTTCCAAGAGGCAGCTGGACTTTCTGGGTTGTTTTTTTTAAAAGACATATCGCTTGTCATCCAAGAAGCTGAAGAAGACTGAGAAGTTAAATGTCTTCAAAGGAAAATCAGAAAGTTCAGTTGCCTCTTGGGAAAAGCACCTTTCAGACAACCATGACCTGGATGATTGAGAATCTCCATAGGTACTTGGGTCTTTTTGGACTTGGCCTTGTCTAGTTCCCAATTGAAACTATGGTCAAATGTCTATTTGTTGGGAAATTAAGGACTTTTCATCATGTATTCCGACTGCTAGTTGATGTTTGTGGATGTGTTCTGCCAGTCTTCTGCCTGTCTGTCCTACATAGTGGTTGTTGCAGTTCCTATATTGTACATTGTGGCTGACTCCTGTTGGGGTTTTTTTGTGGGGTTGTGAGGGTTTTTTTGGTCTACTTAGGATGTTTTGAAGGACTTTAGTTGGCTTGTATGCTATGCTGATTCCGTGTGGTTGTAGGAGTCTATTGGTGGTTTCTGAGATATTCTTGATGTGTAACAGTGTAATTCATTTCAGGGTTTATGTTAGTTGTGCTGTATTGGGTTGAGTGGTCAGGGACGCTTTAATAAAGTTGCAGGAAATCCATTTTGTTGGAATATGTTGTAGATGCTCTGTTTTTCCCCCCCTGCTGTTCCAGGTTGCTGCAGTGTGTTTGGGCTTATTTAAATAAAGCCATTATGCAGCTTCTCTTGTGGAAGGTTGGGATGTGGCTTTGTTAGCTGGTTACCATGGATGGATTTTCTGTAGACTTTTGCTTTTCTAGTTTGCCATTGTGGTCTCTGCTGATCAGGATGTCCAGGAAGGATAGCGAGTTGTTATTTTCTTCTTTTTTAGTAAACTGGATTCCTTTAAAAATGTTGTTAATGGTTCTGTGGGTGATCTCTAATTGGTCTTTTTTTTATTATGGAGAAGGGGTCGTCTACAGACAGCACGCAAATAGGAAAAATTTGCCTGCAAACACACTTCCACCAAAGAACAACTTTTCTTCCTGCATGAATGCCTGCGACAGCATGTCCGACCTTATTTCATATTTCCTGCACGTGGTTTGTGTTTTTCACAGAAGAAAATTTAATTGCCCTATCATAATAGTTGTTTGTGGACAAAGTTTTATATACTCGAATTCTTATTCATTCTCTGATTCATAACAATGGGCATTTTCTGATTCCCTGTGTGTAATATATGAAGCATTTTTATTTTAATAAATTTGAAACATAAAGAATAAGTATCCAAATGATTAAGAGAATGACTTTATATGGCTTTCTATTTTTCTGTTGTAGCAGATTATAGTTTAGCAAAAGAAGTGAGAAAGAAGCAAAAGGGAAAAAAGTGTTCATCCATTTTGTTGTTAAATATAGCCAGCAAATACATACTTCAAAATATAAAAATGCTTATATTATCATAGGATTTCTTTTTATGTAGAATTAATACTATTGTCTATACAGTATTGATTAAGGATGTTTCCACTCTGGAAGTGACAGTTGTTTTTTAGATGCTAATTTAACTGAAAAGATGCTGAAAAGATGGTATGTAATAATAGTGGTGTTCCACAAACAAATATATTGATAATTAATTACATTTCCTAATGGAGAAATCCCATAGTACAAGTCTGATATAAGAAAATAAGAATGACTTTGCTAAATCAGACCAAAGCCCATCTTAATCGAGCATTTTATTTCTTGGAATGGTCAACCACATGCTTCCAGTGTGCTCATAGGCAGCTGGAGCCATGATGCTCTCTTGCTGGTAGTTGGAGGCATGCTGCTCCAGCATAAAAGTAATATTAAATGTTCAAATTAATAAGCCTCAAAGGGTCTACCTTCCATGAATTTCTCCTTTGAAAGCTTTCCAAGTTAGTAATCATCAACCCTGATTATCAGAATAGAAATAATTTAAATTATTTCTACAGAGCAAAACTACGCCAGCTTACTATACATTGTAGTCATTAACCTATCTAATAGAAAGCACTTACTAACTGATTTTGGAAAATCTCTGACTAATTCACAGAAGCTACTTAACATCCAACAGACAGTATCTCTGGTTGGTTACTTGTACCTCAAGAAACCAATCTGATTTTTAAGAGTAAGCACAATAACCTCCATGATCATTATCCAGTACCTGGGTAATTTTTCAGTACCTCTGCTTTATCTATTTCATTTTAAATATATCAATTTCATGTAGACTTCCAAAAATGTCTTTAGGGCATTTGTTATGTCATTTAGATAATAGGGAAAAAAAGTTTCTTTTCATCTTAATATTAATGACATTTTATTTCAGAACTCTTTAACAACCATTCACAATGGCTTTATGAGATAAATTATCTTCAAGTGTCTTTTAAACCACATATTTGTAAACTGTTCAGAGTAATTTAGCTGAGATGGGAAGGGTGTGTGTGTGTGTACAAATATAATAGATAAATAAACAAATAAATACATATTTAAGTTGCAAGACTGCTTTTTTATCTGTTTGAAGAATGAAATTGTGTCATCAGATGTAAAATAAACACAGCCTCTCATATGCACTGTAAATTTAAATGTTTAACAGTCTCAATTGTACAATTCCACATGGATCTATAATTTAAAATAATTATGGATTTAAAATAATTTAAAAATGATAACTTACAGTTTGTTGGGAATGGTTCATTATGTACCAAATGTACATCTACTATCTGTTTCCAAATTCTCACTGACTTAATTCTTATTTCAGTCAATCTATTGAAACACTACATCAGGTGGTATTATATGTCAATAAGCTTAGCCAGGCAGCCCCCCAAAACTCGGGGGGGGGGAGAAAGGTCAGGAGATTTCTGAGGCATGAAGGAAGTCTTATTTTTCAATAATAGCAGTACCAGCCATGTCCTCCAAAATTCAAGATGTTCTGGTTCTTACACTGCCTAAATGTTAAATATTGCAGGCAAACATTTCAGAAGAAAGGTTGTAGGTGTAAGGACACATTTTTCATGGAACCTTCTGACACAGTGAAGGTGACATAGTCAGAATGTGAAGAAAGCTTCACTGGTTTAAAGGATCAAAAAGCAAATATCCACAAATCAGAGAATTGGAAATGAAGTAAATGTGATGCACTTTCTAGTTTGGCCAGTTTATTTGTACTGCATCATATATGACTATGGGACAACTTTTGATTTATGTTGGAATGATCATTTAAGGAAGGGATTGCTTTCCAAACCTAAGGCAATATACCAGGTAATAAACAAAATATTATTAACTATAATAGCACTACAGTACATCAATTTTCACATATTTTATTTCCCTGTCAACTTGAACAATGAACACATATCTGGATAACAGTGAGATTGAGGATTTGAGGATGAAGATTAAACAAGCAGAAAAATTATATGAGTTATAAATAAGAGAAAGTACCAGGAGAGAATCTGAACTTTTCATTTTAGATCCAAATGAAAACAAGAAAACCAAAAGAGAAAAATAAGTTCCTAAATCATGCGGAAAAACTTATTAAGAAAATTGGGTAGTCCATTCAAAAAGAAGTGAGTTAGTAAGTAATGAAATGTTTAGAAGCAATAAAGGGCAATAAATAATAAGATGCCAATTCATTCCAAAAGTCTGTAAGTCTGGATATGAATTTATTTAGCTTAAATTATTTCCTACTTACTTCAATGTTTCCTCTGGGGGCTTTGAACTTTTCTTGTGGTTTTGTTTTTTCCTCCCGAGCATTGACAAAAACCTAGAGGAACAAAAAAGGTTACTCATGATAATCATCATACATGGTAATTGCTATTTATTACTTTTTTATGTTTTATTCTTTTGTAGGCTTAAGGAGTTCATATGCTAGCCAACATAGTCAACTTGGACAGGAGTTACGTTCTAATGTATCTCCTGATTTACATATCACTCCCATTTATGAAGGTAGACCTTATTATAGTCCAGTGTATCACAGTCCAAGCCATGGAACAGGTGATGTACCCCAAGGATCCCAAACTGCATTATATCGAACAGGCTCAGGTAAGTTTGAAGTTGTTATTTCTCTGTTGTCCTAAAACATCTATACCAACATTATATTCTTATTGTTGTAGTTAGATTTATATTTCACTTTTCATCCAAAAACATAGGATAAAAAAAGGCTGATTTAGAAATAATTTGCTCAGAGGCAACCATTGAGATTGAAACAATATCCCTACGTTTTGATAAAAAGTATAAAATAATGTAAACATTATACACTGTGTAGTGTGAATGCTTAGTGAAAAAAATAGTATTTTGCTTTAAAAACAAAAACCAAAGCAAATTTGGAGCAGATGTTGTGATTTGCAGGGAGGAAAATGTAGGAAAGTATTACTGTAGGCCAAATTTATTTTATTTCTAAACAAGTCATTAACTAAATGTATTATTTATTGCAGACCAAATCCAGTTTTTGTCATGGCTAATTTATATTCCATTAATTTCAGTTGATTAACTTCAAAGACAGGCTAAATTTGGATTTAGCTCTATTTATCACCTTTATGACTAACCCATTTGGAAGATAAAGTGCAAGAGATTAAAAAGTCGATCAGTACTGAAATTAAACCTCAAAATATTTTTTTTCCATAAACACTGTACCTTGCATTCTAAAATAACTTACCTTAAGGAAGTTCACAGAAGGAAGTACCTCAACTATTCCTTTCCTTTGAATCCCATAAAAGCCTTCTGGAGGATTGTAGATCTATGACAAGCAATATGAGAAAAGGCATTGTGAAATTTGTCTCTCACATAAGCCATCCTCCACTGTGTGAACAATACTATTGATATTTATTTAGCAATAAACCTTAGAGTATTGATCAATGCTTATTTCCAAATATATTTAATGAGTGTAGTAGGATAAGTTTATTGCCTTTAATGCTCATAAGTATTTGATTGGCTCAGCATAGAAAATAATGATGAACCTAGGAGCCATTAATCCCGTGTTTCTTAGCTTCAGCAGCTTTAAGATGTGTGGGTTTCAACTCCAAGAATCCTTCCTCTCTCTGCCCCCCAGCATGCTGGCTAGGGGAATTCTGAAAGTTTTGAATCCCAAAAGTCTTGATGTTGCTGAAATTGAGAAAGACTGCATTAGTCTGATGCAGGAAGGTTTCAACTTATTTTAGGGTCACAACTATCTTCTGCTTAGCTTAGAGAGAAGCATTGAAGATATTTTTAACATTCTTGAAAAGGAATTAAGAAGAAGACAGTGACAAAGCATATATGTCGGTATCTATATATACTGTATGTTTGTTAATTGTACAGGGGAGTATTCTCATAATTATTTGGTATACCAGGTGTTGGAAATCTACAAAGATCATCTAGTCAGCGTAGCACTCTTACATACCAAAGAAATAATTATGCGCTGAACACAACAGTTACCTACGCAGAACCCTATAGGTCACTTCATTATCGGATGTCTGAATCGAATTATAACAGGATGCAACAAGCAGTCCCTGCTGATGATGGAACAACAAGATCTCCATCAATAGACAGCATCCAGAAAGATCCCAGGCAAGTATAAATGATACTTTAATCAGTTACATACAATTAGCACTAGAATAATGACAACAAATCCTTAAGTGATTCCTTCAATTTCATTTTTAATTCTTTATATCTGATTTAATTTAGTTTAGTTTATCGTATTTCCCCGAAAATAAGGCCCTGTCTTATAATTTTTTGAACCTTGAAATAAGCGCTTGGCCTTACTGCCATGTGCTCAAAAGCCCGTTTTGGCTTATTATGAGGGGATGTCTTATTTACGGGGAAATAGGGTAGTTACTGATATCCAAATATTCAAACTATTGTTGGATACAAATGTTACCTGACAGACATCTCCAACCCCACTTTTCTTAGGGGCTAATTAATAAATTTCATAAAATAATAATACATTCACTTTTTCCTTTGAATTTTCTTATCTACTGAAGAGAATTTGCATGGCGGGATCCAGAGTTGCCAGAAGTGATTCATATGCTTCAGCACCAGTTCCCATCAGTTCAGGCCAACGCTGCAGCTTACCTACAGCACCTGTGCTTTGGAGATAATAAAATAAAAACTGAGGTATGGAACAGGTCTGACTGATCAACTGTCAATGAACAATATTTCATAGCTATTAGAACGTATGGCTTAATGTTGAAATACTCATCAGGTTAGACACCGTAAACTCTATGAAATAAGAAACCCTGTAATGGAAATGTAGCCATGCTTTTAAGCTTTATCATGGTCACTAGAAAACCATTGTGTGATTAGCTATTTCCCTCATTAGCATTATAATATTTTGCTCATATATTTAGAAGCCAACCCTAGTGACTTTAGTGGAACATTTTCTAAATATTTGCATGTAAGGCTAATGGGGAGATTTTTAAAATCTCAATTTTCTCTCTCGCTTTAGCTCTTTAAAACAAGTGTATGAATATTTATGAGGTTTTTAGGGAAATTTATGAATATATGAAATGGAAGGGAAAATAATAGTACAAAAATAGTGTTTAACTTTGAATTACTGAAAGTATGCTTTCCAGTATTATTTGACACCTGTTAAACATTGAAGAAATCCATCTCTCTGGACATTTCCGGTTCCCAATACAGTATTTATATAAGGAAGTATATATATAAAGATAATCTTTATTAGGCCAATTTCAAGATAAACAAATTTATTTTTTATAAATTTTATAAATTTATGTTTCTAGTTTTGTTTTTCATGCTTTCTCTATTTATAAGGGAATTAAAAAAAACCAGTGCAGACTTTTGCAGATTTCCAAATTCTAGGACAAAAGCATAAATGTTTTCTTAGATTTTATCCTTAGCGAATCAAATATCAAGCATATTTATACAGAGATGGGATTTACTCATTAATGTTGAGATCACCTGAGACTGAAGCAATACTATGAGTTACAGAGATGATTTGAACTACATTATTTCCAGCGTTTGCTTTCCAGTAGGTGATTAACAGGTCATCTTGGCAAACACAAACTATACTACATTATTTTCATTCCTATGTTGTTATTTTTTTTTAAGTTGGCCAATTCCTCTAGATCAATAGCACAGATTACCTTGTCTTCCCATAACATTTGATCAAAGTTCCTTCAAATCAGTTATATCTGCAGCATTGACAAAATGAGACCTATTTTTAGGTTTTGACAATTAATATATTACTATTAATAATAATAACAATGCCAAAATGAATGGAGCACTACTTGAAAACCATTGGCATTAACAAAATTCATCATTAGTAGATTGCAATAGTCGGCTATACTCAGAACAGCTTACAACCTGCAATGATATCTGTAACACCATCAAACATTCACATCTGTCTATCCCAGGTCCTTGGAAAAGTCTTGATAGGTAGACAGAAATTCTAAATCCAGTCTGAATATCTGGCTGACTGTGTGATAAACCATAATGACAAAAGAATCACATTGTTAATTGTGCATAATTATTAAATACCGTATTTTTCGGTGTATAAGATGCACTCCTCCCCCCCCCCCCAAAAAAAGTGGGTGGCTAGGCAGTAGCAGCGATGGGCGGTGCCGATCCCCGCAGTCTGAAACAGCTGATAGGCGAAAATGGGGGGATAGATAATACACACACTATGCACAGTACTATATTTCAATAAATTAGATACGCTATATATGTCTAGAAATGCCAAATATTAAATAGGCAGACAATTAATTTGGTCTATGCAACTTGTGTGAGAAAAATGTATTTTTCCAGGATTTCACTTCATATATTCACTAAATCCTTTATTCAATATAATTTATAGGTATGCAGGTTAGGAGGAATCAAGCACTTGGTTGACCTGTTAGACCACAGAGTTCTTGAAGTTCAGAAGAATGCTTGTGGGGCACTGCGGAACCTGGTATTTGGGAAATCTACAGATGAAAATAAGATAGCAATGAAAAATGTTGGTGGAATAGCTGCACTTTTACGGTTGCTAAGAAAATCAATTGATGCAGAAGTAAGAGAACTTGTCACAGGTAATTTTTAATACCGTAGATAGGAAATAAATGATGTATAGTCAGGTGCAACGAATATATGTGCAAGAAAAGGCTTTCCTTTGAAATAGTTACCATTTATTTGGAAAAAAAAAATACTTATCACAGTTCTAAGCCGTTTCTATTGGGTTCACTGAGACTTAATACCAGAGTTAGATGACCTGGTTTCCTCCAAATATTTTGCATATCAGCTCCTATCATTTCTCTATCAGTTTTATCCAAAACAGTTTATGTTATCTTATATGTGAGGTAAGATCTTACCTCTGGTTGGATATGCATAAGATTGTATTTTGGGATTGTTGGTGCTCTCTGAGCTTGGTGGTTTTCTTGCAGACACTTCATTACCAAGTTAAATAACATTGTGCTCATCAGCATTGATGATGTTACCTATTTCGGTAATAAAATGTCTATAAGAAAACCACCAAGTTCAGAGAGCACCAAGGACCCCACAGTTCAGTCCTGAACTACAAATAGTCTCTTCTATAAGATTGTAGAGATAACTCG